>JAEVFF010001301.1:0-12749 GCA_018901945.1 Pugionium dolabratum
GCCGACTCCGGGATCAACTTGGCCAGTCCTGAATTCATTCCGGCCAGTACCGCGCACAATCCAGCCGGTACAGGCCATCCAGCCGAGTACACGCACACTTCCACTTCTACACAAGAGCACTCGGACCAAATGAGCTACCAGCTCCAGGACATGCACTTAGAGGAAGTATCTACACCAGTGGTACCTCCAGGAGCAATGACAAGAAGCAGATCAAGAGCACTCTTCCACAATTTCAGCTTATGGGTCGACAAGCTTCTAGAGGAAGAGCAGCTAAGGACAATGGGCCAGAAGAGCAAATTAGAGTCCAAAGGCTTCTCAACAACAAAAGGAACATCAGAGACTTGGGCTTTAGTGGCAAGAGAGGTCAGGGCCCAAAGATTCCTAACCCTACTCCAAGTCGAAGACTAGGAGCAAGGCGCGTGCATGCCACAACGACGGCCACCTTCCATTTCTTGGCCGTGAGGTGAGTTAAGGTAAGTTTACATTCGAATATATGCCTCTTTCTGTTTTGCAGGGTAGGATCTAGTTGCTTTACATATTTGAGTCAAGAACATTTTAGGAATAGGTCCTTTTTCGGTTATGCACTTTTGTATCTTTTTCTTTTGTGCACTTTTGTAAACTTTCCTTTTTCTTTATTGTGTCGACCCTAGAAGGTCAAGCTGTCGAGCATATTAATAAGGCTCCTTCCAGCATTGTAGTTCGACAACCTTTTGATTATTAATAAAGTAGAACTTTTTCCCTACGAGCTTTCTCTCAAGAGAGACTTGTGCGCTTAGAACCTAGTTGAGACCAGCCCTCCTAGCTCTAAGTTTGTGATTTATCACGAGTTCATCACCCCTCGTGTGGTTCACTTCACCCTTCCACCGTTTACCAACCAGAAAACCCCTATCCAGAAGCCTAAGGTTGAGTTTCTCACCTAATCTTCTACAAACAGCCCACGCGCATACATTCCTTGAATCAAGGCTTGTATCAATACCCTAGCTGAAAAACATGAATTGAGGCATGTAGGGCTGGTAGCCTTGGTCTTGTAGTTCGTAAGGAGGAAAAGTCAGATCCGGTGGGTTCTCCACATTAGTTCATGTAGTTTTGATTGGATCCTTTCTACTACCTTGATGGGCCCCAATATAGTTCATCCCCTCATGACCGTATGGAACTTCATTTGCTTTCTCTTGATACAGATTGTACCCATCAATTTTCCTCATGCAACTGACTACGCGTTGAGAGACTTGCAGTACCTTGTCTAGCATTTGATTCAATGCTTTCATATCCCTTCTTTGCTCATCCTTAAAATCTCTACTTCTTCGTGAGGCTCTGTCATAGTCTTGCCCATAATTTCCATCACTTTGAGCTAGATTTTCTTCGAGAATCATTGCATTCTTAGCTTTTTTTTCCACAGGAAGTTTTTATTGCTCGCGGTGTGTAGGAGCATACGGATTCTAGAGAGCACTCTTCTGTATAGGGTGTTCTAGAGCAAGTCATTAGAAAATCCATGGCGGGGACACTGCCTGTGTAGCCTTCGTATTGCTCCCATGCCTCAGGGAAGCTTTCATTAAAATATTGCACAAAACTAGAGATCTCATTCATCAACCTTCCAGTCCCTGAGATTGAGAAGAACTTGACTAGAAAGAGTTTTTTGCACAAATCCCATGAAGTGATGGCATCGTGGGAGAGACTCTTTTCCTACTTGTGTTCTATATCTCTCAGAGAGAATAGAAACAACCTCAGCTTAAATGCATCCTCAAAGATAGTGTTAATCTTAGCAGTCCCACTAAGCCTGTCAAACTGATCCAAGTGGTCTAGTAGATCTTCTATTGGTAGACCATGGAATTTTCTCCCTTGCATCATGTTAATCAAGCTCGTCTTGATTTCAAAAATTTTGTTCTCAATAGGGGGTGGGCGAAGCCAGTCCGAGTCCTATAGACTGACGGTTCATCAAATGTTCTGATCACTCTTGGAGGTCGTTGAAGGTGTACCGGAACTCTTGCCGTCCATGCATACTTATTTCATTGCCCACTCCTTGGGTTCTTCCTCATTCTCTTGCAGGGTTATCGTACATTGTGTTCCACTTCAAAATTTCGCCTTAGATTATTCGGTCGCTATCCTTGCTGTTGCAGCTTCTCTTTGGAACTGCAAAATATCAATATCACTAGGTTTCTGGTTAATTTGTCATTGGATTTTTGTGTTCATGCACCTGTTTGAGCAGGCAGGAGTTGGCGAGCAGGCAGGAGTTGGCGAGCAGGCAGGAGTTGGCGAGCAGGCAGGACTGGGCGAGCAGGCAGGCAGGACTGAGCGATCTACTTGGGTGATCATTGGGCGAGCAGGCAGGATTGGGTGATCTACCAACTGGCTGATCACGTGAACTCCAGAAAATGGTACATAGATGGTTGTCTCACTTTTCCTATCTCCTTCTCTAACCTTTGGTTGCCTATGGCCAAGCTCCAATATTCCTTTTTGCGCATTGCACCTGAAAACACTCGAGAAACATGCAAAGATGCAAAATGCGTGCCATACGTTATAGAATGAAATGTTGTGTGAGAATGAATGTTAAAGGGTGGATAAATGGCCTAAAAATGCTAATGAAGACAAATAAATTGGTGGTGAAATGTAGGGTGAAACAATGCACAAACCATGATTATAAAAAACAATCTAATTGAAGATCAAGGTGAAGATCCCTAATTCTAGTGCCCTAATCTAGCGATTCTTCAAATCTCTTGAAAAATCCTAAACTTTACTAGGGATTTACTCAGACATGAATAACGATAAACAAATCATAATAATATAAAAGAATTGTATAAATAAAGAGTAAAAAGGCTTAGAAATCTTTTTAATAAAGTGTGGAGTCAAGATTTCTTCTCCAAAAGTGCTTACAAGTGCAAAAGCTAACAAGTCTTAAAGAAAATAAAGAGTAATCCTAAAAGTGGCTGAGAAACCCTTTAAATAGTTGAAAGATCAGATTAGGTCGACCCTGGAATGGATTGGGCCAAACCTGGGTCAAAACTTTTTTTTCGCAGGGCAACTAAGTAATGATCAGCCAGGGAGAACCATTCGATCTCCTCAGCTCTTGGATGTTTGGATCAATCTTGATTCCGTTCCAAATTCTCCAAAACCTAATGTTTAAATTTCTTCTTTACATTGATTTTATTTTATTTTATTTATTTTTATATTAGTTTCGTCTCCATACACTCTTTATTTTTTTGTCTTAGCTTATCTTGAATGTAAAGACTTGTAACATAACAGTGGTCCTTGTGGATTCGATCTCTAAGTACTACTGCGTTTGCCTCCGCACTTGTAGCAAGTTTCTTTGGGTTAAAATGTGAGATATCAAGTATTTTTCTCAGCCGCTGGAAAGTGGGATCTATCTGTCCAGGTGGACTGATCGATCTCCTCAGCTCCTGTATATTCAAATCGATCGGTCTCTCCTGGTGTGATCGATCTCCTCAGCTCCTGTATATTCAAATCGATCGGTCTCTCCTGGTCTGATCGATCTCTCCATGTTCTGCCCGGCATGCATGTTCTCCTGGACTGATCAATTGGTCCCACCATGAACAAATTGATCTCTTTGGCTCCTGGACTATCGGATAAACCATTCCCTCTTGGACCAATTGATCTCCTTGGCTCCTGAATGATCGGATCCATCTTTTCCTCTTGGACCAATCGATCTCCTTGGTTCATAGACAATTGGATCGATCGGTCCCTCCTGGACAATCGGATTGATTGGTCCTTCTTGGACCAATCGATCTCCTCGGGTCCAGGACGATCAGATCAATTGGTCCCCCCTTGACTGATCAATCCTGACAGTTTCTGCCTGGAATTTTGGTTTTCTTCGTTTTTCTGCCAAAACCGTTTGTTTCCATCCAATATGACCTAAAACCTGTACAAATTGATAAAACACTAAGAAGACTCAATAAAAAAACTCAAAACCACTTGTAAAACAATGGTTAGGATGTGTCAAAATCGCAACACATCAATACGTATCCCCTGAACAACTCACGGCCATGATGCAAATGTTAACACCCTTTCAAACCGAAATGAGGCACATAGGCGAACGGCCGGAGCAAAACATCATTAATATGGGTGAGTGAGTTGGCCGTTTGGAAGAGCCAAGACCCAATGGCCAAGGAGCACAAAACCAAGCTGGTCAACAAGATGAGAACATGCCTGCCATTGAGGAAGACTTGCCACCTGACCGGAATAGAACATCTGACCTGCAACCGTACCAAGCACAATACCAGAGGGACCCTATAACCCGGAACCGGCCATGAGAAGACATGCAAAGTCAAGGAACCCTGACATGAAGATAACACCATCCACCTTTGCTGGAAAGGTAGATCCGACCGTCTACCTCAATTGGGAAAGATGAATGGAATACATCTCCGAATGTCACAATTATCCGGAGCCAAGAAATTAAAGGTCACCTTTGCAACTGCTCAACTCACGGACCGTGCAGTTGCCTGGTGGGACCAAGAGATGGATGAAAGAAGGTGATGAGGACATCAGGTTGTATGTCTGGCCAGGAGACCAGACTGGCCGACCAGGAAGCTTGCCCGAGACAACCGGGCCATTTGGCACGTCTGCCGGCACAAGCGGTACCACCGGAGCCTCGACCAATAGGACCGGACCGATCAGCATTGCCGGCGGAGAGGCCCAAACCTCCGGCACAATTGGTGGCGATGTGGATGACACCGCCGGTCCCATTGGTGACGCCACCGACTCCGGGATCAACTTGGCCGGACCAGAAGGCATTCCGGCCAGTACCCCGCACAGTCCAGCTGGTACAGCCGATCCAGCAGAGTACACGAGCATTTCAACTTCTAGACAAGGAGACTCTGACCAGATAAGCTACCAGCTTCAGGACATGCATCTAGAGGAAGTCTCTACACCAGTAGTGCCACCAGGAGCAATGACAAGGAGCAGATCAAGAGCACTCTTCCACAAGTTCAGCTTATGGGTCGACAAGCTCCTAGAGGAAGATCGACTAAGGACAATGGGCCAGAAGTGCAAAGAAGAGTCCAAAGGCTTCTCAAAAATGCAAGGGACTTCAGAGACTTGGGCTTTAGTGGCAAGAGAGGTCAGGGCCCAAAGATTCCTAACCCTACTCCAAGTCGAAGACTAGGAGCAAGGCGCGTGCATGCCACAAGGACGGCCACCTTCCTTTTCTTGGCCATGAGGTAAGTAAGGTAAGTTTCAATTCAAATATATGACTCTTTCTATTTTGAAGGGTAGAATCTAGATTGTTTACATTTTTGAGTCAAAGACATTTTAGGAATAGGTCCTTTTTCGGTTATGCATTTTTGTATATTTTCTATTTGTGCACTTTTGTGCACTTTCCTTTTCTTTCTTTGAGTCGACCCTAGAAGGGCATATTAATAAGGCTCCTTCCAGCATTGTAGTTCGACAACCTTTTTGATATTAATAAAGTAGAACTTTCTTCTAATAAGTTTTCTCTCTAAGAATCTTGTGCGCTTAGAACCTAGTTGAGACCAGCCCTCCTAGCTCTAAGTTTGTGATTTATCACGAGGTTCATCACCCCTCGTGTGGTTCACTTCACCTTTCCATCGAACACCAATCCAAAAACCCCTATCCAAGAAGTCTAAGGTCGAGTTTCTCATCTAACCTTCTCCAAACAGTCCACGCGCGTATAAGCCTTGAATCGAGGCTTGTATCATTTTGGTATCAGAGCTTAAATCTCCTAAACCAGGTTGTTTCTATCCCTTCACTAGTCTTGTTTTTAGTTCTTGCATTAGTTTAAGTCGCATTCAAGAAAAAAAAATAACATCAAACTCCAAACCGAGTGCATCTAGCTTCTACGTGTATCACTAGGGTTTAAATTCACTTTTGCATTGCTATTCACGTTTTCCTTTTTGCTTAAATAATTTTTCCATTATTTTTAAGTTAAATTAAAAAGCAAAGAAAAAAATAGGAAAAATACCAAAAGAATTCGAATTGGACAGCTAGCACAAGTTGTCAAGAAAGTTTCCATTTTTCAAATCTTCCATTTTTTCAAATCTTTCCTTTTCTCAGATTTTCCTTTTTGCATATTTTTCGAATTCTCTATATAAGCATCCTCCTAATCGATTCTAGGAGCAGGATAACTTGTTTTCTTCCTTGTAGTACGCAATGGGAGAAGAAAATAGAGATGCAGCCGAGGCCATGATGGCCATGTTCACCACCCTCCAAACACAACTCGGATCAATAGGCGAGAGGTTGGAGCGCGTGGAGAGGTGATGAGGACATCAGGTCGTATGTCCAACCAGGAGACCAGACTGGCCGACCAGGAAGCTTGCCCGAGACAGCCGGGCCATCTGGCACGTCTACCGGCCTGAGCAGTACCACCGGACCCTCGACCAATAGGACCAGACCGATCAGCATTGCCGGCGGAGAGACCCAAGCTTCCGGCACACTTGGTGGCGACGTGGATGGCACCGCCGGTCGCCTTGGTGATGCCGCCGACTTCGGGATCAACTTGGCCGGTCCTGAAGGCATTCTGGCTAGTACCTCGCACATTCCAGCCGGTACAGCCGATCCAGCCGAGTGCACGAGCATTTCAACTTCTACACAAGGAAACTCGGACCAGATAAGCTACCAGCTTCAGGACATGCATCTAGAGGAAGTCTCCACACCAGTAGTGCCCCCAGGAGCAATGACAAGGAGCAGATCAAGAGCACTCTTCCACAAGTTCAGCTTATGGGTCGACAAGCTCCTAGAGGAAGATCGAGTAAGGACAATGGGCCAGAAGTACAAAGAAGAGTCCAAAGGCTTCTCAACAATGCAAAGAACTTCAGAGACTTGGGCTTTAGTGGCAAGAGAGGTCAGGGCCCAAAGATTCTTAACCCTACTCCAAGTCGAAGACTAGGAGCAAGGCGCGTGCATGCCACAAGGACGGCCACCTTCCATTTCTTTGCCGTGAGGTAAGTTAAGGTAAGTTTCAATTCGAATATATGCCTCTTTCTGTTTTTCAGGGTAGGATCTAGATGCTTTACATTTTTGAGTCAAGAACATTTTAAGAATAGGTAGGTCCTTTTTCGGTTATGCACTTTTGTATCTTTTCCTTTTGTGCACTTTTGTAAACTTTCCTTTCTTTATTTGTGTCGACCCTAGAAGGTCAAGCTGTCGAGCATATTAATAAGGCTCCTTCCAGCATTGTAGTTCGACAACCTTTTTGATATTGCGAATTTTCTCTTTACAAGTTTTTCTCTCAAAGAAGCTTGGGCGCTTAGAACCTAGTTGAGACCAGCCCTCCTAGCTCTAAGTTTGTGATTTATCACGAGGTTCATCACCCCTCGTGTGGTTCACTTCACCCTTCCATCGAATACTAACCCAAAACCCCTATCCAAGAAGTCTAAGGTCGAGTTTCTCACCTAAACTTCTCCAAGCAGCCCACGCGCATATAAGCCTTGAATCGAGGCTTGTATCATTTTGGTATCAGAGCTTAAAGCTCCTAAACCAGGTTGTTTCTATCCTTTAGCTTGTTTTGTTTCTTTTTATTGCATTTGTTTAAGTTCCATTCAAGAAAATAAAAAAAATAACATCTAAACTCATACCGAGTGCATCTAGATCCTACGTACATCACTAGGTTATAGAATCATTCTTGCATTGCTATATTCGACTTTTCTTTTTGTTAGAATCATATTTCCATTATTTTTAAGTTAAATTAAAAAAAAAATAGGAAAAATACCTAAAGGATTCGAATTGGACAGCTAGCAATAGTTGTCAAGAAAGTTTCCTTTTTTTCAAATCTTCATATTTTCGAATTTCCAATTCTCAGATTTTTTCCTTTTGCATTTTTTCGAATCCCTTTATAAAAGAAAACCCTCCTAATAATTTAGGAGCAACATAACTTGTCTTCTACCTTTGTAGTACGCAATGGCAGAAGAAAATAGGGAAGCAACCGAAGCCATGATGGCCATGTTCACCACCCTCCAAACGCAACTCGCATCCATAGGCGAGAGATTGGAGCGCTTGAAGAGGCCTGTGAGATTCCAGGCCATAAGGCACGTGAGAGCTGAGTAAGACCGTCCTGAGGGTCCTGAGCACCTTAGGACACGACACGAACAGGAGGAGCCCCAACCAGATGGAGATGAGGACACACAACCTCATAACTATCACCATAGGCCGAGAGGACCTCCACGGCAACCAGAGGCAGAAGATGATGGCTTCGAGCCATATGGTCTTCACCAGAGGCCAAGGATGCCTCCTAGACATCATGAGGATGGAGATGAACACGCCTACAACCGGGTAACTCATCCTGATGTTAAGCTAACTCCTCCAAGTTTTGGAGGAAAAGTAGACCCCGAGGCTTACCTAGATTGGGAGAGAAGAATGGATCATATCTTCGATCATTACAACCAACCAGGGCCTAGGAGAGTTTCAATGGCAGTAGCACAACTCATGGACAATGCCCTCATCTGGTGGGATCGTGAGGTATCTGACAGAAGGAGGAAAAGAATGAGGCCCATAGACTCATGGGTCGACATGAAAGATGTCATGCGACAAAGGTTTGTTCCACCTTACTTTCATAGAGACTTGCAATGTCGTTTTCGTACTCTTAAGCAGGGTACTAGATCAGTAGAGGAGTACTATGAAGAGTTCGAGAAGCTAAGAAACAGATTGGAGCTCAATGATGATGAAGAAGCATTGATGGCACAATTCTTGGATGGACTCCAAGAAAGGATCAGCCGCAAGGTGAAAAGGCAAATCTACAATGACTTCAAGGACTTGTTCCACCTATCTGTCCAGGCTGAGCAGCACATCAAACGTAAGAGCCAAGACATCCACAGCAAGCCTAAGACACCTTGGGCACCAAGCAACATTCCCAAGCCCGTAGACAAAGGCAAGAGCATAGAGATCGAGTCAAGGTTCAAGAAGCCTCCTGAACCCACTTGATACAAGCCTTGATTCAAGGATGTATGCGCGTGGGCTGTTTGGAGAAGTTTAGGTGAGAAACTCGACCTTAGACTTCTGGGATAGGGGTTTTTGGGTTGGTATTCGATGGAAAGGTGAAGTGAACCACACGAGGGGTGATGAACCTCGTGATAAATCACAAACTTAGAGCTAGGAGGCTGGTCTCAACTAGGTTCTAAGCGCACAAGTCTCTTGAGAGAATAACTTGTTGAAAGAAAATTCGATCTTTATTAATATCAAAAAAGGTTGTCGAACTACAATGCTGGAAGGAGCCTTATTAATATGCTCGACAGCTTGACCTTCTAGGGTCGACCCAAATAAGAAAAGGAAAACTTACAAAAGTGCACAAAGGAAAAATACAAAAGTGTATAACCGAAAAAGGACCTATTCCTAAAATGTTCTTGACTCAAAAATGTAAAGCAACTAGATCCTACCCTGCAAACAGAAAGAGGCATATATTCGAATGTAAACTTACCTTAACTCACCTCACGGCCAAGAAATGGAAGGTGGCCGTCCTTGTGGCATGCACGCGCCCTGCTCCTAGTCTTCGACTTGGAGTAGGGTTAAATATCTTTGGGCCCTGACCTCTCTTGCCACTAAAGCCCAAGTCTCTGATGTTCCCTGTGTTGTTGAGAAGCCTTTGGACTCTAATTTGCTCTTCTGGCCCATTGTCCTTAGCTGCTCTTCCTCTAGGAGCTTGTCGACCCATAAGCTGAATTTGTAGAAGAGTGCCCTTGATCTGCTTCTTGTCATTGCTCCTTGAGGTACCACTGGTGTAGATACTTCCTCTAGGTGCATGTCCTGGAGCTGGTAGCTGATTTGGTCCGAGTCTTCTTGTGTAGAAGTGGAAATGCGAGTGTACTCGGCTGGATCGGCTGTACCGGCTGGATCGGCTGTACCGGCTGGACGGTGCGAGGTACTGGCCGGAATGCCTTCAGGACCGGCCAAGTTGATCCTGGAGTTGGCGGCATCACCAGAGGGACCGGCGGTGTCATCCACGTCGCCACCAAGTGTGCCGGAAGCTTGGGCCTCTCCGCCGGCAATGCTGGTTGCTCTGGTCCTTGTGGTCGAGGGTCCGGCGGTACTGCTTGGGCCGGCAGGCGTGCCAGATGGTCCGGCTGTCCCGGGCAAGCTTCCTGGTCGGCCAGTCTGGTCTCCTGGCTGGATGTACGACCTGATGTCCTCATCATTCCCTCCCTCTTCAGTAGGTTTTGTCCTCAAAACTGGTTCATCTGCATGGAAAGGGGCCAAGTCAGTAACATTGAACGTATTGGAAACATTAAACTCACCTGGAAGCTCGATCCGGTAGGCGTTGTTGTTGATCCTCTCGAGCACTCTGAAGGGTCCATCTCCTCTTGGTGCTAGCTTGGAACTCCTTAGGTTTTGGAACCTCTCCTGCCGTAGGTGTAGCCACACCCAATCGCCTGGTTGAAAGATCACCTCCTTTCTTCCTTTGTTGGCATGAGTCACGTACTGTCCGGTCCTCTTCTCCAAATTTTCTGCTACCTTCTGGTGTAACCTCCTTATGAACTCTGCTTTGGATGCTCCGTTGAGGTTGGTCATCTCAGCTGGTGGTAGTGGTGTTTGCTCCAATGGGGTGAGAGGGTTGAAAGCCGTATACCACTTCAAATGGTGTCTTCTTGGTTGCTGAGTGCACGGCTCGGTTGTAAGCGAACTCTATGAATGGCAGGCACTCCACCCAAGTCTTTAGGTTCTTCCCTAGTGTAGTTCTGAGAAGAGTTGATAGTGTCCTGTTGACAACTTCAGTTTGGCCATCGGTTTGAGGATGGCAGGTGGTAGAGAAGAGTAGCTTCGTGCCTAGCTTTCTCCAAAGGGTCCTCCAGAAATGGCTGAGGAACTTGGTGTCCCTGTCTGATACGATGGTCCTTGGCACTCCATGAAGCCGTACTATCTCCCTGAAGAACAGCTCAGCTGTTTGTGTGGCATCATTGACATTGGCACATGGGATGAAGTGTGCCATCTTGGAGAATCTGTCCACCACTACAAAGATTGCATCTTTGTGGTTGATCTTGGGCAGACCTAGAACAAAGTCCATTGAGATGTCCACCCATGGATGCGTGGGTATGGGCAGTGGGAGATACAACCCGTGAGGTTGCACTCGGGACTTTGCCTTCTTGCAAGTGATGCATCTTGCACAATGGCTTCTACTGTCCTCTTGATGTGTGGCCAGTAGAAGTGCTCCTTGACCACTGCTAGAGTCTTGTCGACACCAAAGTGGCCCATGAGTCCTCCTCCATGAGCTTCTCGGATGATAAGCTCCCTTAATGATCCTTGTGGTATGCACAGCCTTCTTTCTCGGAACAAGAATCCCTCATGGATGTAGAACTTGCCATGACTCCCTGTGCCACACTCCTTGTAGCTCTCAGCAAAGTCAGGATCATCCTTGTATAGGTCCTTGATGTGCTCGAATCCTAGGACCTTTGCCTCCATGGTTGATATCAAGGCAAACCTCCTTGATAGTGCATCGGCTACCACATTGTCTTTGCCCTTCTTGTACTTGATGACGTACGGGAAGGTCTCTATGAACTCCATCCACCTGGCATGTCTCCTCTTGAGATTGGTTTGCCCTCTGAGGTGTTTGAGAGTCTCATGATCAGTGTGGATCACAAACTCCTTGGACAGCAAGTAATGCTGCCAAGTCTCCAATGCTCGGACAAGGGCATAAAGCTCCTTGTCATAAGTGGGGTAGTTCAGTGAGGCACCACCTAGCTTCTCACTGAAGTATGCCACTGGTCTCCCTCCTTGGGTTAGCACTGCTCCTATGCCTATTCCAGAGGCATCACACTCCACTTCAAACGTCTTGTTGAAGTCGGGCAGGACTAGCACTGGTGCATGTGTAAGGCTGTCCTTCAAGGCCTGGAATGCCTTCTCCTGAGCTTCTCCCCAGCTGAATCCCACGTTCTTCTTCACTACTGCCGTCAATGGTGAGGCAATACTGCTGAAGTTGGGCACGAATCTCCTATAGAAGCTGGCCAGTCCGTGGAAGCTCCTTACTTGGCTGATGTTGCCTGGTGTTGGCCATTCTTGTATGGCTCGAATCTTCTCTTCATCAACCTGTAGGCCCTGTGAACTCACAACAAAACCTAAAAAGACAAGCTTATCAGTACAAAAGGTGCACTTCTTGAGATTGGCATAAAGCTCTTCTTGTCGAAGGGTTTTAAGTACCATCTCAAGATGTGTGAGGTGTTCCCGTAGGCACTTACTATAAACTAGTATGTCATCAAAGTAAACTACTACAAACTTACTGATGTACGCCCTAAGAACTTGGTTCATAAGGCGCATGAAGGTGCTTGGGGCATTAGTCAAGCCGAATGGCATGACTGTCCACTCGTAGAGCCCTTGCTTTGTCTTGAAAGCAGTCTTCCACTCATCACCTTTCTTCATCCTGACCTGGTGGTATCCACTCTTGAGGTCTATTTTGGAGAAGACCGTGGCTCCGCTCAGCTCATCTAGCATGTCATTCGGCCGTGGTATCGGATACCGGTACTTGACTGTGATGTTGTTGATTGCTCGGCAGTCCACGCACATTCGCCAAGTCCCATCCTTCTTGGGCACTAGTAGCACTGGTATGGCACATGGACTGAGGCTCTCTCGAACATAGCCTTTCTCCAGGAGCTCCTTGACTTGCTTCTCAAGCTCCTTGGACTCCTCTGGACTCATCCGGTAGGCTGGCCGGTTGGGCAGGGCTGCTTTGGGGACTAGATCAATCTGGTGCTCTATGCCACGTAAAGGAGGCAAGCCTGCTGCTATCTCCTCTGGAAATACATCCTGGAACTTGTTGAGGAGAGTTGCTACTTCAGGAGGTAGCTCTACCTGTCCCTGTTCTA
>JAEVFF010001301.1:13687-27441 GCA_018901945.1 Pugionium dolabratum
AGCAAGGTCTCTACGAGTGGACAGTCATGCCATTCAGCTTGACTAATGCCCCAAGCACCTTCATGCGCCTTATGAACCAAGTTCTTAGGGCGTACATCAGTAAGTTTGTTGTAGTTTACTTTGACGACATTTTAGTGTATAGTAAGTGCTTAAGGGATCACCTCACACATCTTGAGTTGGTGCTTAAAACCCTTCGACAAGAAGAGCTTTATGCCAATCTCAAGAAGTGCCTCTTTTGTACTGATAAACTTGTCTTCTTATGTTTTGTTGTAAGTTCACATGACTTACAGGTTGATGAAGAGAAGATTCAAACCATACAAGAATGACCAACACCCAGCAACATCAGCCAAGTGAGGAGTTTTCACGGTCTGGCCAGCTTCCATGGGAGATTCGTGCCCAACTTCAGCCGTATTGCCTCACCATTGACGGCAGTAGTGAAGAAGAACGTGGGATTCAGCTGGGGAGAAGCTCAGGAGAAGGCATTCCAGGCCTTGAAGGACAGCCTCACACATGCACCAGTGCTAGTCTTGCCCGACTTCAACAAGACATTTGAAGTGGAGTGCGATGCCTCTGGAAAAGGCACAGGAGCGGTGCTAACTCAAGGAGGAAGGCCAGTGGCATACTTCAGTGAGAAGCTTGGTGGTGCCTCACTGAACTACCCCACTTATGACAAGGAGCTTTATGCCCTTGTCCGAGCATTGGAGACTTGGCAGCATTACTTGCTGTCCAAGGAGGTTGTGATCCACACTGATCACGAGACTCTCAAACACCTCAGAGGGCAAACCAATCTCAAGAGGAGACATGCCAGGTGGATGGAGTTCATAGAGACCTTCCCGTACATCATCAAGTACAAGAAGGGCAAAGAAAAAGTGGTAGCCAATGCACTATCAACGAGGTTTGCCTTGATATCCACGATGGAAGCAAAGGGCTTAGGATTCGAGCACATCAAGAACCTATACAAGGATGATCTTGACTTTGCTGAGAGCTACAAGGAGTGTGGCACAGGGAGTCATGGGAAGTTCTACATCCATGAGGGGTTCTTGTTCTGAGAGAGAAGGCTGTGCATACCACAAAGATCTCTACGGGAGCTTATCATCCGAGAAGCTCATGGAGGAGGTCTTATGGGCCACTTCGGTGTCGACAAGACACTAGCAGTTGTCAAGAAGCACTTCTACTGGCCACACATCAAGAGGTCAGTAGAAGCCCATTGTGCAAGGTGCATCACTTGCAAAAAGGCGAAGTCCCGAGTGCACCCTCACGGGTTGTATTTCCCACTGCCCATACCGATGTATCCATGGGTGGACATATCAATGGACTTCATTCTAGGTCTGCCCAAGATCAACCACAAAGATGCAATCTTTGTAGTGGTGGACAGATTCTCCAAGATGGCACACTTCATTCCATGTGCCAATGTCAATGATGCCATGCAAACAGCTGAGCTGTTCTTCAGGGAGATAGTACGGCTTCATGGAGTGCCAAGGACCATCGTATCAGACAGGGACACCAAGTTCCTCAGCCATTTCTGGAGGACCCTTTGGAGAAAGCTAGGCACGAAGCTACTCTTCTCTACCACCTGCCATCCTCAAACCGATGGCCAAACTGAAGTTGTCAACAGGACACTATCAACTCTTCTCAGAACTACACTAGGGAAGAACCTAAAGACTTGGGTGGAGTGCCTGCCATTCATAGAGTTTGCTTACAACCGATCCGTGCACTCAGCAACCAAGAAGACACCATTTGAAGTGGTCTACGGCTTCAGCCCTCTCACACCATTGGAGCAAACACCACTGCCACTAGCAGAGATGACAACCTCAACGGAGCATCCAAGGCGGAGTTCGTAAGGAAGATACACCAGAAGGTAGTAGAGAATTTGGAGAAGAGGACCGGGCAGTACGTGACTCATGCCAACAAGGGGAGAAAGGAGGTTATCTTTCAACCAGGCGATTGGATGTGGCTGCACCTACGGCAGGAGAGGTTCCCAAACCTAAGGAGTTCCAAGCTAGCACCAAGAGGAGATGGACCATTCAGAGTGCTTGAGAGGATCAACAACAACGCCTACTGGATCGAGCTCCCAAGTGAGTTTAATGTGTCCAACACGTTCAACGTAACTGACTTAGCCCCTTTCCATGCAGATGAACCAGTTTTGAGGTCAAAACCTACTGAAGAGGGAGGGGATGATGAGGACATCAGGTCGTATGTCCAGCCAGGAGACCATACTGGCCGACCAGGAAGCTTGCCCGAGACAGCCGGGCCATCTGGCACGTCTGCCAGCCCAAGCAGTACCGCCGGACCCTCGACCAATAGGACCAGACCGATCAGCATTGCCGGCGGAGAGGCCCAAGCTTCCGGCACACTTGGTGGCGACGTGGATGACACCGCCGGTCCCCTTGGTGATGCCGCCGACTCCAGGATCAACTTGGCCGGTCCTGAAGGCATTCCGGCCAGTACCTCGCACATTCCAGCCGGTACAGCCGATCCAGCTGAGTGCACGAGCATTTCAACTTCTACACAAGGAAACTCGGACCAGATAAGCTACCAGCTTCAGGACATGCATCTAGAGGAAGTCTCCACACCAGTAGTGCCACCAGGAGCAATGAGAAGGAGCAGATCAAGAGCACTCTTCCACAAGTTCAGCTTATGGGTCGACAAGCTCCTAGAGGAAGATCGACTAAGGACAATGGGCCAGAAGTGCAAAGAAGAGTCCAAAGGCTTCTTAACAATGCAAGGGACTTCAGAGACTTGGGCTTTAGTGGCAAGAGAGGTCAGGGCCCAAAGATTCCTAACCCTACTCCAAGTCGAAGACTAGGAGCATGGCGCGTGCATGCCACAAGGACGGCCACCTTCCATTTCTTGGCCGTGAGGTGAGTTAAGGTAAGTTTACATTCGAATATATGCCTATTTCTGTTTTGCAGGGTAGGATCTAGTTGCTTTACATTTTTGAGTCAAGAACATTTTAGGAATAGGTCCTTTTTTCGGTTATGCACTTTTGTATCTTTTCCTTTTGTGCACTTTTGTAAACTTTTCTTTTTCTTTATTTGTGTCGACCCTAGAAGGTCAAGCTGTCGAGCATATTAATAAGGCTCCTTCCAGCATTGTAGTTCGACAACCTTTTTGCTAATCAATAAAGTAGAACTTTTTCCTACAAGCTTTCTCTCAAAAGAGACTTGTGCGCTTAGAACCTAGTTGAGACCAGCCCTCCTAGTTCTAAGTTTGTGATTTATCACGAGGTTCATCACCCCTCGTGTGGTTCACTTCACCCTTCCATCGAATACCAACCCAAAACCCCTATCCAAGAAGTCTAAGGTCGAGTTTCTCACCTAACCTTCTCCAAACAGCCCATGCGCATATAAGCCTTGAATCGAGGCTTGTATCACCAAGAGTACAACGAAGAATCCAAGGGCTTCTCAAAATCTCAAAGGACTCTAGAGACTTGGGCTCTCGGGGCAATAGAGGTCAAGTCCCAACATTTCGTAACCCTACTCCAAGTTGAAGACTAAGGTGCGTGTAAGAAAGGTCGGCCACCTTCCATTTCTTGGGCGAAAGGTAAGAAAGGTAAGTTTTCAATTATATACTTGACTTTTATGTTTTGCAGCGTAAGAATTAGTAGTTTTCCATTTATTGAGTCAAGAACAATTTAGGTAGTTGTTCTTTTTCAGTTATTTCTGTTTTGTAATTTTTCCTTATCCACTTTTGCATCTTTTCCATTTTTATTTTGGATCGACCCTAGAAGGTAAAAGCTGCCGAGCATATTAATAAGACTCTTTCAGCATTGTCGTTTGACAACTTTTTGATTATTAATAAAGAGAGCACTTTTTTGCTACGAGTTTTTCTCCTAAAACTCTATCGCTTAGAACCCTAGTTGAGACCAGTCCTCCTAGCTAAGTTGTGATTTATCACGAGGTTCATCACCCCTCGTGTGGTTCACTTCACCTTACCAACCAATACCCATCAGAAAATCCCTTTCAAGAAGCCTAAGGCCGAGTTTCTTGCCTAATCTTCTCCAACCTATCCAAGTGTGTTATGGCCTTGATTTAAGGCTTGTATCAGACCTTCTAGCATTAATCCCATGAGTTGATAGCATCATGTGGCAGTTTCTTTTCCGACTTGTAAGCCTTATCTCCCAGAGAGAAAGGAAACAACCTTAGCGTAAAGGCATCCTCCGAGATCCCATTGATCTTAACGGTTCCACAAAACCTGTCAAATTGATCCAAGTTATCCAACGGGTCCTACACTAGTAAATGATAACGATGGTTTTTGCATTGTTTCAACACGCATTTCACCACCATTTTTCGTGTCTTCATTGGCATTATAGGCTTTTATCCGCCTATTTACGTTCGTCGGCATTTAGCATAGTATTCTATAGGTTAGTGCATGCATTTCTGCATCTTCCGTACCTTTTTGTTGATTTCAGGTACAACGAGAAGTTAGACGGGACAAACATCAAAAAATGGCCAAGGGGGCTTCTGGAGGACACAGCCAGACCACATGCGATAGGCCATCCGGCCGATCGTATCTGGCCGATATCAGCCAGACCACACGCGATCGGCCATCTCCGATCGCACCTGGCTGATCGCATATCACCCGGCCAGCCCACGATCCGATCAGCCAGCAAAAGCCAATGCCAGCCCGAGGACCTGCCGAGACTACAATGCCAGCCCATGATCAGATCAGCCATCTGGCCGATCGCGCCACACCGATCGCGCATCACCTACCGAGGACCTACCCGGACCTGCGAAGCCCAGACCGATCCTGCCGAGTGCCTACCGAGTGCCTGCCGAGTGCCTACCGAGTGCCTGCCGAGACCTGCCGAGCCCCTGATCATGCACCTGCCCACGCGATCGGCCATGCGACCGTTCGCACCTGGCCGGTTGCATACCACCCGGCCAGCTCATCCCAAGTCCTGCCAATTCCTTTCCAGCCAGGCCGATCCCAATCCAGCTCGTGCAAACCCAGGCCATCACCAGACTGGCCTAATGGCCGGTCTCACCATGCCAATCTCACAGTCCCATCACCAGACCAGCCTAATGGCCGGTCTCATCATGGCCGATCTCGCACAGCCTCAAGATCTCAGCCCATCAGGAGATCAGCCTCAAGATTTGGCCGATCTCGCATGGCCAGTCTCGGACCAACCCGAGCCAAAATTATCATAAACCTATTTTTATTTAACCGGTTTGTCCCGGGATTAAACCTAATAGTTAGGGATACTATATAAATGGTTTTTAAACATTTTTAACCTAAATTTTTGTTTAAGTTTCTCTTAGTTTTTGCCTATGGACATTTTTAGAGAGGGAGAGAGGAGACTGGTTTTCAATCTTTGTTCTTGAACTCTTGGTTTTTAGTGAAGGATTTCTCTACCCTATCTCTTATCTTATGCTTAATTTCTTTTACTTCTTTATGCTTACTGTTTTAATGAATATGTTTGAGTAGTTTTCTGTATGGATTGTAAGTAAGGTAGGTTAGGGGGATCTGATATTGCCTTAGGGCTGTTTAGGTAGATTAGATGAAAATTACCTGATATTAACTTGATTGAATGCCTTACCCACTGTCCATATTTCTTGTTTATCAAATTTAACTCGTCTTTACTTTCTTTTTAATTAGATTATTAGATAACCAATAAAAAAACCCCATTAATATTTGCCTAGATTTAAGTGTTTTGTGTACTCCTAGTGTGTTATTGTTACTTCCCTGAGGATTCAATACGCAATTACTCCTCGATTTGCTCTGCACTTGGAGTTGTACTCGGGATTAAAACTTAAAACCCCATCAAGTTTTTGGTGCCGTTGCTGGGGAAGTTAGCAATAGCCATTAGGATTTTGATTCACTTAGAGACTAGGTTTTTATTTTATTTTTCTTTGACTACAGTTAATTGGTTTATGCAGGTGCATGAACACAAGAAGCCATGCTTACAAAATCCTGCAACTGAGTTACATCGACATTCTGTAGTTGGAAAGAGAAGTTGCAAGAGCAAGGAGAGAGCGATCAGATCACCTAAGGAGGGATTTGGAGATGGAGCACCATGACCAGAACTTGCCAAAAAATGCTGAGAATGAAGCTCAAGGAGTTAGAGGTCAGAAGCAGAATGCATGGAGAGCAAGAGGCACAATGCACCCACAAAGGCCTCAGCGAGTGATTGGGACTTTTGATGAGCCAAACGTATATGGGTACCGAACTAAAATTTGTCAACCCCCTGTGTAAAACAACAACTTCGAGTTCAAGGCAAACGTGATCAACATGGTGCAGGAAAGTAAGTTCCACGGTATACCAATGGAGGATCCCCTAAATCACTTGGACCAATTCGATAGGCTTTGTAGAACTGTCAAGATCAATGGGATCTCGGAAGATGCTTTTAAGCTAAGGCTATTCCCTTTCTGATGAGGGCATCAGATCGTCTGGCCAGCCAGAAGACCAAAATGCTTGTCCAAGACAGTCGGGCCATTTTGCGCATCTGCCGGCCCAAGCGGTACCGCCGACCCTATGATCAGCCGGGCCGGGCCGATCAACATTTCCGGCGGAGAGGCCCAAACCTCCAACCCAACTGGCAGCAACGTGAATGACACCGCTGGCCCAACTGGTGATGCGGCCGACTCAGGAATCAATTTGGCCGGCTCCGATGACAACTCGGCCAGCTCCTCGCACAATCCAGCTGGTTCAGCCGATTGCACCACCATTTCCACAACTACACAAGTAGACTCGGATCAACTAAGTTACCAGCTTCAAGCCATGAACCTGGATGAAGTCTCTACACCAGTGGTGCCACCAGGAGCCATGACAAGTAGCAGAACAAGGGCACTCTTCCACAAGTTCAGTTTGTGGGTAGACAAGCTCCTAGAAGATCATCGACAAGGAGCATTGGGCCAAGAGTACAAGGAAGAGGCAAAAGGATTCTCAACATTGCAAAGGACTCCAGAGACTTGGGCTCTCGTGGCAAAAGAGGTCAGGGCCCAACAATTCATAACCCTACTCCAAGTCGAAGACTAGGACCTAGGCGCGTGCATGCCACAAGGTCGGTGATGAGGACATCAGGTCGTACATCCAGCCAGGAGATCCGACTGGCCGACCAGGAAGCTTGCCCGAGACAGCAGGACCATCTGGCGCGCCTGCCGGACCGGACAGTACCGCCGGACCCTCGACCTATAGGACCAGACCGGTCAACATCGCCGGCGGAGAGGCCCAAGCTCCCGGCACACTTGGTGGGGACGTGACTGACACCGNATCACCCCTCGTGTGGTTCACTTCACCCTTCCACCCAATACCAAACCAGAAACCCCTATCCAAGAAGTCTAAGGTCGAGTTTCTCACCTAAACTTCTCCAAACAGCCCACACGCAACAGCCCACACGCATATAAGCCTTGAATCGAGGCTTGTATCAGGCCACCTTCCATTTCTTGGCCGTGAGGTAAGAAAGGTAAGTTTTCAATTCGAATATTTGCCACTTTCTGTTTTACAGGGTAGGATTTAGATTGTCTACATTTTTGAGTCAAAGACATTTTAGGAGTAGGTCCTTTTTCGGTTATGCACTTTTGTACGTTTTCCATTTGTGCACTTTTGTAAATATTCCTTCTCTTTCTTTGAGTCGACCCTAGAAGGTCAAGCTGTCGAACATATTAATAAGGCTCCTTCCAGCAATTTAGTTCAACAACCTTTTTGATAATTAATAAAGATCAAATTTTGTTTCAACAAGTTATTCTCTCAAGAGGCTTGTGCGCTTAGAACCTTATTGAAACCAGCCCTCCTAGCTCTAAGTTTGTGATTTATCACGAGGTTCATCACCCCTCGTGTGGTTCACTTTTTACCCTTCATCAATACCAATCAGGAAAACCCCTATTCCGAAGGCTTAAGGTCGACTTTCTCACCTAAACTTCTCCAAACAGCCCACGCGCATCCAAGTCTTGAATCGAGGATTGTATCATTTTGGTATCAGAGCTTAAAGCTCCTAAACCAGGTTGTTTCTATCCTTTAACTTGTTTTGTTTCCATTTCTTTTTAACTTTCATTCAAGAAAAATCAAAAAACTAACATCTAAATTCAAACCGAGTGCATCTAGCTTCTACGTGTATCACTAGGGCTTAGAATCACTTTTGCATTGCCATTCACGTTTTCTTTTTTGTTCAAATCATATTTCTATTATTTTTAAGTTAAATTAAAAATAAAAGAAAAAGAAAATATGAAAAATACCAAAAGAATTCGAATTGGACAGCTAGCACAAGTTGTAGGAAGTTTCCATTTTTTTCTGAACTTTCCATTTTTCAAGTTTTTTTCCTTTTTTCAGATTTTTCCTTTTTGCAATTTTCGAATCCCCCAATAAAAGAAAACCCTCCTAATCAATTTAGGAGCAGCATAACTTGTCTTCTTTCTTTGTAGTACGCAATGGCAGAAGAGAATAGAGAAGTAGCCGAAGCCATGATGGCCATGTTCACAACTCTCCAAACGCAATTCGCATCAATAGGCGAGAGAATGGAGCGTGTGGAGGGGCCTGTGAGATTCCAAGCCATAAGGCACGTGAGAGCTGAGCAAGACCATGCTGAGGGTCTTGAGTACCTTAGGACACGGCACGAACAGGAGGAGCCCCAGCCAGATGGAGATGAGGATGCACCACCTCATAACTATCACCATAGGCCGAGAGGACCTCCACGGCAACCAGATGAAGAAGGTGATGGCTTCGAGCCATATGGAAATCACCAGAGACCAAGGATGCCTTCTAGACATCATGAGGATGGAGATGAACACGGACACATCTCAAGGGAGTGCCCAAACAACCGGGTCATGCTGGTTACGGAGGCTGGAGAGTGTGAGTCCCAAGATGAAGAGGACTATGAACCAGAAGGACAATACAGTGACGTTGAATACCCTGATGTGGGGAAGTTCTGGTCACTAGACACATTCTCAGTGCAATGGTGGATCCCTCAGAGACCATCCAGAGGGAGACCATCTTCCACAACCATTGCACCATCAAGGGCAAGGTATGTAACCACATCATAGATGGTTGTTCTTGCACTAACGTTGCTAGTGCGTACATGGTTGATAAGCTAGGTCTAGAGAAGACAAGGCACCTTCGACCAAATAGACTGAGATGGCTCGATGACAAAGTGGAGCTCAAGATCCATGAGCAAGTCACTGTGCCATTCAGTATGGGCAAGTACCAAGACCAAGTCGTGTGCAACGTGGTGCCCATGCAAGCTGGCCATCTTCTGCTAGGAAAGCCATGGCAGTTTGACAAAGAGACCAGGCATGATGGCCGAACCAATCTCTACACTTTTGTGCATGACAAAAGAAAGGTCAGCCTAGCTCCTCTTACACCTGCCCAGGCACACGAGCTACAACTCCAAATGAGTAAGGAAAAGAAACTTATCAAGTCTAATTTTCTTATCCAACCAAGCCATGTCTGGAGAGCTTTAGCCTCAAAGGATTTAATGTTACTAATGGTTTTCAAAGAAATTTTGAGTATAGAACAGGAACAGGTAGAGCTACCTACTGAAGTAGTAACTCTCCTGAACAAGTTCCAGGATGTGTTTCCAGAGGAGATACCAGTAGGCTTGCCTCCTTTACGTGGCATAGGACACCAGATCGACCGAGTGCCTGGAGCAGCCCTGCCCAACCGGCCAGCCTACCGGATGAATCCAGAGGAGTCCAAGGACCTAGAGAAGCAAGTCAAGGAGCTCCTGGAGAAAGGCTACGTTCGAGAGAGCCTCAGTCCATGTGCCGTGCCAGTGCTACTAGTGCCCAAGAAGGATTGGACTTGGCGAATGTGCGGGGCCTGCCGAGCAATCAACAACATCACAGTCAAGTACTGGCATCCAATACCACGGCTGGATGACATGCTAGATGATCTGAGTGGAGCCACGGTCTTCTCCAAGATAGACCTCAAGAGTGGATACCGCCAGGTCAGGATGAAGGAAGGTGATGAATGGAAGACTGCTTTCAAGACAAAGCAAGGGCTCAACGAGTGGACAGTCATGCCATTTGGCTTGACTAATGCCCCAAGCACCTTCATGCGCCTTATGAACCAAGTTCTTAGGGCGTACATCAGTAAGTTCGTTGTAGTTTATTTGATGACATATTAGTCTATAGTAAATGCTTAAGGGAACACCTCACACATCTTGAGTTGGTGCTTAAAACCCTTCGACAAGAAGAGCTTTATGCCAATCTCAAGAAGTGCATCTTTTGTACTAATAAACTTGTCTTTTTAGGTTTTGTTGTAAGTTCACAGGGCCTACAGTTTGATGAAGAGAAGATTCGAGCCATACAAGAATGGCCAACACCAGGCAACATCAGCCAAGTGAGGAGCTTCCACGGACTGGCCAGCTTCTACACGAGATTCGTGCCCAACTTCAGCAGTATTGCCTCACCATTGACGGCAGTAGTGAAGAAGAACGTGGGATTCAGCTGGGGAAAAGCTCAGGAGAAGGCATTCCAGGCCTTGAAGGACAGCCTTACACATGCACCAGTGCTAGTCCTGCCCGACTTCAACAAGACGTTTTAAGTGGAGTGTGATGCCTCTGGAATAGGCATAGGAGCAGTGCTAACCCAAGGAGGGAGACCAGTGGCATACTTCAGTGAGAAGTTAGGTGGTGCCTCACTGAACTACCCCACTTATGACAAGGAGCTCTATGCCCTTGTCCGAGCATTGGAGACTTGGCAGCATTACTTGCTGTCCAAGGAGTTTGTGATCCACACTGATCAGGAGACTCTCAAACACCTCAGAGGGCAAACCAATCTCAATAGGAGACATTCCAGGTGGATGGAGTTCATAAAGACCTTCCCGTACGTCATCAAGTACAAGAAGGACAAAAACAATGTGGTAGCCGATACACTATAAAGGAGGTTTGCCTTGATATCCACCATGGAGGCAAAGGTCCTAGGATTAGAGTACATCAAGGACCTATACAAGGATGATCCTGACTTTTCTGAGAGCTACAAGGAGTGTGGTGATGGGGACATCAGGTCGTATGTCCAGCCAGGAGACCAGACTGGCCGACCAGGAAGCTTGCCCGAGACAGCCGGGCCATCTGGCACGTCTGCCAGCCCAAGCAGTACCGCCGGACCCTCGACCAATAGGACCAGACCAATCAGCATTGCCGGCGGAAAGGCTCAAGCTTCCGGCACACTTGGTGGCGATGTGGATGACACCGCCGGTCCCCTTGGTGATGCCGCCGACTCCGGGATCAACTTGGCCGGTCCTGAAGGCATTCCGGCCAGTACCTCGCACATTCCAGCCGGTACAGCCGATCCAGCCGAGTGCACGAGCATTTCAACTTCTACACAAGGAAACTCGGACCAGATAAGCTACCAGCTTCAGGACATGCATCTAGAGGAAGTATCCACACCAGTAGTGCCACCAGGAGCAATGACAAGTAGTAGATCAAGAGCACTCTTCCACAAGTTCAGCTTATGGGTGGACAAGCTCCTAGAGGAAGATCGACTAAGGACAATGGGCCAGAAGTACAAAGAAGAGTCCAAAGGCTTCTCAACAATGCAAGGAACTTCAGAGAATTGGGCTTTAGTGGCAAGAGAGGTCAGGGCCCAAAGATTCTTAACCCTACTCCAAGTCGAAGACTAGGAGCAAGGCGCGTGCCTGCCACAAGGACGGCCACCTTCCATTTCTTGGCCGTGAGGTGAGTTAAGGTAAGTTTACATTCGAATATATGCCTCTTTCTGTTTTGCAGGGGTAGGATCTAGATGCTTTACATTTTTGAGTCAAGAACATTTTAGGAATAGGTCCTTTTTCGGTTATACACTTTTGTATCTTTTTCCTTTTGTGCACTTTTGTAAACTTTCCTTTTCTTTGTTTAAGTCGACCCTAGAAGGTCAAGCTGTCGAGCATATTAATAAGGCTCCTTCCAGCATTGTAGTTCGACAACCTTTTTTGATATTAATAAAGTAGAACTTTTTCCAACAAGTTTTCTCTCTAAGAATCTTGTGCGCTTAGAACCTAGTTGAGACCAGCCCTCCTAGCTCTAAGTTTGTGATTTATCACGAGGTTCATCACTCCTCGTGTGGTTCAGTTCACCTTTCCGTCGTATACCAACCCAAAAACCCCTATCTAAGAAGTCTAAGGTCGAGTTTCTCACCTAACCTTCTCCAAACAGCCCACGCGTATATAAGCCTTGAATCGAGGCTTGTATCATTCTGGTATCAGAGCTTAAAGCTCCTAAACCAGGTTGTTTCTATCCTTTAGCTTGTTTTGTTTCTTGTTATTGCATTAGTTTAAGTTTCATTCAAGAAAATAAAAAAAATAACATCTAAACTCATACCGAGTGCATCTAGATCCTACGTGCATCACTAGGTTCTAGAATCATTCTTGCATTGCTATATTCGACTTTCCTTTTTGTTAGAATCATATTTCCATTATTTTTAAGTTAAATTAAAAATAAAAGAAAAAGAAATTAGGAAAAATACCAAAAGAATTCAAATTGGACAGCTAGCACAAGTTGTCAAGAAAGTTTCCATTTTTCAAATATTCCATTTTTTTCAAATCTTTCCTTTTCTCAGATTTTCCTTTTTGCATTTTTTTCGAATTCTCTATATAATAATCCTCCTAATCGATTCTAGGAGCAGGATAACTTGTTTTCTTCCGTGTAGTACACAATTGGAGAAGAAAATAGAGATGCAACCGAGGCCATGATGGCCATGTTCACCACACTCCAAACGCAACTCGCATCAATCGGCGAGAGGTTGGACCGCGTGGAGAGGCCGGTGAGATTCCAGGCTATAAGGCACGTGAGGGCTGAGCAAGGCCGTGCTGAGGGTCCTGAGCACCTTAGGACACGGCACAAACAGGAGGAACCCCAGCCAGAAGGAGATGAGGACGTGCAACCTCATGACTATCACCCTAGGCCGAGAGGACCTCCACGGCAACCAGAGGCAGAAGATGATGGCTTCGAGCCATATGGTCTTCACCAGAGACCAAGGATGCCTCATAGACATCATGAGGATGGAGATGAACACGCATGCAACCGCTCATCCTGATGTTAAGCTAACTCCTCCAAGTTTTGCAGGAAAAGTAGACCCCGAGGCTGACCTAGATTGGGAGAGAAGAATGGATCATATCTTCGATCATTACAACCAACAACGACCTAGGAGAGTCTCAATGGCAGTAGCACAAATCACGGACAATGCCCTCATCTGGTGGGATCGTGAGGTATCTGACAGAAGGAGGAAAAGAATGAGACCCGTAGACTCATGGGTCGACATGAAAGACCTCAAGCGACAAAGGTTTGTTCCACCTTACTTTCATAGAGATTTGCAACGTCGTTTTCGTACTCTTAAGCAGGGTACCAGATCAGTATAGGAGTACTATGAAGAGTTCGAGAAGCTAAGGAACAGATTGGAGCTCAATGATGATGAAGAAGCATTGATGGCACAATTCCTGGATGGACTCCAAGAAAGAATCAGCCGCAAGGTGGAAAGGCAAATCTACAATGACTTCAAAGACTTGTTCCACCTATCTGTCCAGACTGAGCAGCACATCAAACGTAAGAGCCAAGACATCCGCGGCAAGCCTAAAAGACCTTGGCACCAAGCAACATTCCCAAGCCCGTAGACAAAAGCAAGAGCATAGAAATCGAGTCAAGGTTCAAGAGCAAGCCTCCTGAACCCATCCATGACCAGAGAGAGCCTAGTAAGTCTTCTAACCCTCAGAGATCACGTGACATCACTTGTTTCAAGTGTAGGGGTTGTGGACACATCACAAGGGAGTGCCCAAACAACCGGGTAATGCTGATTACGGAGGCTGGAGAATATGAGTCCCAAGATGAA
>JAEVFF010001301.1:36799-69784 GCA_018901945.1 Pugionium dolabratum
ACATCTTGAGATGGTGCTTAAGACCCTTCGACAAGAAGAGCTTTATGCCAATCTCAAGAAGTGCACCTTTTGTACTGACAAGATTGTTTTCTTAGGCTTTGTTGTAAGTTCACTGGACTTACAGGTTTATGAAGAAAGGATTCGAGCCATACAAGAATGTGCAACACCGAGCAACATCAGCGAAGTGAGAAGCTTCCACGGGCTGGCCAGCTTCTACAGAAGATCTGTGCCTAACTTCAGCAGCATTGCCTCAGCATTGACGGCAGTAGTGAAGAAGAATGTGGGATTCAGCTAGGGAGAAGATCAAGAGATGGCATTCCAGGACTTGAAGGACAGCCTCACGCATGCAGCGGTGCTAGTCCGGCCCGACTTCAACAGGACGTTTGAAGTGGAGTGTGATGCCTCTGGAATAGGCATAGGAGCAGTGCTAACCCAAGGAGGAAGGCCAGTGGCATATTTGATAAAGCCTCGATTCATGGCTTTGATGCGCGTGGGCTGTTTGTAGAAGTTTAGGTGAGATACTCGACCATAAGCTTCTGGATGGGGTTTTGTGATTGGTATGGGATGGAGGGGTGAAATGAACCACACGAGGGGTGATGAACCTCATGATAAATCACAAACTTAGAGCTAGCAGGGCTGGTCTCAACTAGGTTCTAAGCGCACAAGTCTCTTAGAGAGAAAAACTTGTAGAAGAAAATTCGCACTTTATTAATTATTAGAAAGGTTGTCGAACTACAATGCTGGAAGGAGCCTTATTAATATGCTCGACAGCTTGACCTTCTAGGGTCTACTCAAGAAAAGAAATGGAAAGTTTACAAAAGTGCACAAATGGAAAAGTTACAAAAGTGCATAACCAAAAAATGACCTATTCCTAAAATGTCTTTGACTCAAAAATGTAAATAATCTAAATCCTACCCTGCAAAACAGAAAGAGGCAAATATCCAATTTGAAAACTTACCTTTCTTACCTCATGGCCAAGAAATGGAAGGTGGCCGTCCTTGTGGCATGCACGCGTCTTGCTCCTAGTCTTCGACTTGGAGTAGGGTTAGGAATCTTTGGGCGCTGACCTCTCTTGCCACAAAAGCCCATGTCTCTGAAGTCCCTTGCATTGTTGAGAAGCCTGTGGACTCTTCTTTGCACTTCTGGCCCAATGTCCTTTGTCGATCATCCTCTAGGAGCTTGTCGACCCATAAGCTGAATTTGTGGAAGAATGCCCTTGATCTGCTCCTTGTCATTGCTCCTGGTTGCACCACTGGTGTAGAGATTTCCTCTAGATGCATGTCCTGAAGCTGGTAGCTTATTTGGTCCGAGTCTCCTTGTGTAGATGTTGAAATGTCCGTGTACTTGGCTGGATCGGCTGTACCGGCTGGACTGTGCGAGGTACTGGCCAAAATGTCTTCTGAACCGGCCAAGTTGATTCCGGAGCCGGCGGCATCACCAAGTGGACCGGCGGTGTCATCCACATCGGCTCCAGTTGGACCGGAGGTTTGGGCCTCTCCGCCAGCAATGTTGATCGGTCCGGCCCAGTTGGTCGAAGATCCGGCGGTACTGCTTGGGCCGGCAGACGTGCCAAATGGCCCGGCTGTCTCGGGCAAGCTCCCTGGTCAGCCAGTCTGGTCTCCTGGCCGGCCATATGACCTGATGTCCCCATCAATACTTCAGTGAGAAGTTAGGTGGGGCCTCGCTGAATTACCCAACCTACGACAAAGAGCTCTATGCCCTAGTATTAGCTTTGTAGACTTGGCAACATTACTTGTTGTCCAAGGAGTTCGTGATCCACACTGATCACGAGACTCTCAAACACCTTAGAGGGCAAACCAATCTCAATAGAAGACATGCAAGGTGGATGAAGTTTATAGAAACCTTCTTGTATGTCATCAAGTACAAGAAGGGCAAGGATAATGTGGTAGCCGATGCACTATCAAGAAGGTTTGCTTTGATATCTACAATGGAAGCAAAAGTCTTAGGGTTTGAACACATCAAGGACCTGTATAAGGATGATCCAGACTTTGCTGAGAGCTACAAGGTGTGCAGCACAAGGAGTCATGGCAAGTTCTACATCTATGATGGGTTCTTGTTCCGGGAAAGAAGGTTGGGCATACCACAAGGATCTCTACGAGAGCTTATCACCTGAGAAGCTCATGGAGGAGGTCTTATGGGCCACTTTGGTGTTGAAAAAACACTAGCAGTGGTCAAGGAGCACTTCTATTGGTCACAAATCAAGAGGTCAGTAGAAGCCCATTGTGCATGGTGCATCACTTGCAAGGAGGCGAAGTCCCGAGTGCACCCTCACGGGTTGTATCTCCCTCTGCCCATATCTACTCATCCATGAGTGAACATTTCCATGGAATTTGTTCTAGGTCTGCCAAAGATCAACCACAAGAATGCTATCTTTGTAATGGTGGAACGATTTTCCAAGATGGCACATTTCATACCATGTGCCAATGTTAATGACGCCACGAAAACAGCCGAACTGTTCTTTAGGGAGGTAGTGCAACTTCATGGAGTGCCAGGGACCATCGTGTCAGACAGAGACACCAAATTTTTTCTCAGCCACTTCTGGAGGACCCTCTGGAGAAAGCTAGGAACAAAGCTGCTCTTCTCTACCACCTGCTATCCTCAAACCGATGGCCAAAATTAAGAAGTCAACCGGACATTGTCGACTCTTCTCAGTACCACACTAGAGAAGAACCTCAATACATGGGTGGAGTGCCTGCCATTTATAGAGTTTGCTTATAACCGAGAAGTGCACTCAACCACAAAGAAGACCCTTTTTGAAGTGTTCTACGGTTTCAACCCTCAAACGCCCTTGGAGCAAACAGTACTACCACCAGCAGAAATGACAAACCTCAATGGAGCATCTAAGGTAGAATTTGTCAAGAAGTTACACTAGAAGGTAGCAGAGAATCTGCAGAAGAGGACCAGGCAGTACGTGACTCATGCCAACAAAGGGATAAGAGAAATGATCTTTCAACCAGGCGATTGGGTGTGGCTACACCTACGGCAAGAGAGGTTCCCCAACCTAAAGAGTTCCAAGCTCACCCCAAAAGGAGATGGACCATTCAGAGTGCTGGAGAGGATCAACAAAAACGCCTACCGGATTGAACTTCTAGGAGAGTTTAATGTGTCTAACATATTCAATGTGACTGATTTAGCTCCTTTCCTTGCAGATGAGCCAGTTTTGAGGTCAAAACCTACTGAAGGGGGAGAGGATAATGAGGACATCAGATTGTCTAGCCCGGCAGAAGACCAAAATGGCCGACCATATAGCTTGCCCGAGACAGCCAGACCATTTGGCGTGCCTGTCGGGCCAAGCGGTGCTGCCGGCCCTATGATCAGCCGGGCCGGGCCGACCAACTTTTCTGGCAGAGAATCTCAAACCTCCGGCCCAACTGGTGGCAACGTGAATGGCACAGCCGGCCCAACTGGTGATGCCGCCAGCTCACAAATCAATCTGGTCGGCTCCGATCTCAACTCGGCCAGCTCCATGCACAATCTGGTCGGCTCCGATCTCAACTCGGCCAGCTCCATGCACAATCCAGCCGGTTCACATGATTGCACCACCATTTCCACATCTACACAAGGAGACTCGGATCAACTAAGCTACCAGCTTTAAGGCATGAACCCGGATGAAGTCTCTACACCAGTGGGGCCACAAGGAGCAATGACAAGGAGCAGAACAAGGGCACTCTTCCATAAGTTCAGCTTGTGGGTAGACAAGCTCCTAGAAGACCATCGACAAGGAGCATTGGGCCAGGAGTACAAGGAAAAATCCAAAGGCTTTTCAACATTGCAAAAGACTCCAGAGACTTGGGCTCTCGTGGCAAAAGAGGTCAAGGCCCAACAATTCATAACCCTACTCCAAGTTGAAGACTAGGAGCTAGGCGCGTGCATGCCACAAGGTCGGCCACCTTCCATTTCTTGGCCGAAAGGTAAGAATGGTAAGTTTTAAATTATATGCTTCCCTTTTTGTTTTGCAGGGTAGGAATTAGTAGTTTTCCATTTTTTAAGTCAAGAACAATTTAGGTAGTTGTCCTTTTTTGGTTATTTCCTTTTTGTAATTTTCCTTGTGCACTTTTTGATGGGGACATCAGGTTGTATGGCCGGCCAGGAGACAAGACTGGCCGACCAGGGAGGTTGCCCGAGACAGCTGGGCCATTTGGCACGTCGGCCGGCCCAAGCGGTACCGCTGGACCTGCGACCAACCGGGCCGGACCGATCAACATTGCTGGCGGAGAGGCCCAAACCTCCAGCCCAACTGGAGGCGACGTGGATGACACTACCGGTCCCATTGGTGACGCCGCTGGCTCTGGGATCAACTTGGCCGGCTCGGACAACATTTCGGCCAGTACCTCGCACAGTCTAGCCGGTACAGCCGATCCAGCCGAGTGGACTGCCATTTCAACATCTACACAAGGAGACTCGGACCAGATAAGCTACCAGCTTCAAGACATGCATCTAGAGGAAGTCTCTACACTAGTGGTGCTTCCAGGAGCAATGACAAGGAGCAGATCAAGGGCGCTCTTCCACAAATACAGCTTGTGGGTGGACAAGCTCCTAGAAGATGATCGACAAGGGACATTGGGCCAGAAGAGCATAGAAGAGTCCAAAGCCTTCTCAACAATGCAAGGGACTTCAGAGACTTGGGCTTTAGTGGCAAGAGAGGTCAGGGCCCAAAGATTCCTAACCCTACTCCAAGTCAAAGACTAGGAGTAAGGCGCGTGCATGCCACAAGGACGGCCACCTTCCATTTCTTGACCGTGAGGTAAGAAAGGTAAGATTTCAAATTAGATATTTGCCTCTTTCTGTTTTGCAGGGTAGGATTTAGATTATTTACATTTTTTGAGTCAAAGACATTTTAGGAATAAGTCCTTTTCGGTTTTGCACTTTTGTAAGTTTTCCATTTGTGCACTTTTGTAAGTTTTCCATTTCTTTTCTTGAGTCGACCCTAGAACGTCAAGCTGTCGAGCACATTAATAAGGCTCCTTCCAGCATTGTATTTCGACAACCTTTTTGATATTAATAAAGATCGAATTTTCTTCCTACAAGTTTTCTCTCAAGAACTTGTGCGCTTAGAACCCTAGTCGAGACCAGCCCTCCTAGCTTCTAAGTTGTGATTTATCACGAGGTTCATCACCCCTCGTGTGGTTCACTTCACCCTTCCATCCATTATCAGACAGAAAACCCCCATCCAGAAGCCTAAGGTCGAGTTTCTCACCTAATCTTCTCCAAACAGCACACGTGCATACAGCCTTCATTCGAGGCTTGTATCATTTTGGTATCAGAGCTTAAAGCACCTAAACCAGGTTGTTTCTATCCTTTAATTAATTTTGTTTCTAGTTCTTGCATTAGTTTAAGTCGCATTCAAGAAAAATAAAAAAATAACCTCAAACTCCAAACCGAGTGCATCTAGCTTCTACGTGCATCACTAGGGCTTAGATTCATTCTTGCATTGCAATTTTCGACTTTCCTTTTTGTTAGAATCATATTTCCATTATTATTAAGTTAAATTAAAAAGAAAAGAAAAAGAAAATAGGAAAAACACCAAAAGAATTCGATTAAGACAGCTAGCACTAGTTGTTAGAAAGTTTTCATTTTTTTCAAATCTTCTATTTTTCGAATTTTCCTTTTTTCCAGTTTTTTTTCCTCTTTGCATGTCTTCAAATTCTTCTATATAAGAAACCCTCCTAATCAATTCTATGAGCAGAGTAACTTGTTCTTTTCTTTGTAGTACGCAATGGCAGAAGAAAATAGAGATGCAGCCGAGGCCATGATGGCCATGTTCACCACCCTCCAAACGCAACTCGCATCAATCGGCGAGTGGTTGGAGCGCGTGGAGAGGCCTGTGAGATTCGAGGCCATAAGGCACGTGAGGGCTGAGCAAGACCGTGCTGAGGGTCCTGAGCACCTTAGGACACGACACGAACAGGAGGAGCCCCAGCTAAATGGAGATGAGGACACACAGCCTCACGGCTATCACCCTAGGCTGAGAGGACCTCCACGGCAACCAGAGGCAGAAGGCGAAGCTCTCGAGCCATATGGTCATCACCAGAGACCACGGATGCCTCCTAGACATCATGATGAGGACATCAGGTCGTATGTCCAGCCAGGAGACCAGACTGGCTGACCAGGAAGCTTGCCCAAGACAGCGGGACCATCTGGCACGTATGCCGGCCCAAGCGGTACCGCCGAACCCTCGACCAATAGGACCAGACCGATCAGCATTGCCGGCGGAGAGGCCCCAGCTTCCGGCACACTTGGTGGCGACGTGGATGACACCGCCGGTCCCCTTGGTGATGCCGCCGACTCCGGGATCAACTTGGCCAGTCCTGAAGGCATTCCGGCCAGTACCTCGCACATTCCAGCCGGTACAGCCGATCCAGCCGAGTGCACGAGCATTTCAACTTCTACACAAGGAACTCGGACCAGATAAGCTACCAGCTTCAGGACATGCATCTAGAGGAAGTATCCACACCAGTAGTGCCACCAGGAGCAATGACAAGAAGCAGATCAAGGGCACTCTTCCACAAATTCAGCTTATGGGTTGACAAGCTCCTAGAGGAAGATCAGCTAAGGACAATGGGCCAGAAGAGCAAAGTAGAGTCCAAAGGCTTCTCAACAACACAAGGAACATCAGAGACTTGGGATTTAGTGGCAAGAGAGGTCAGGGCCCAAAGATTTTTAACCCTACTCCAAGTCGAAGACTAGGAGCAAGGCGCGTGCATGCCACAAGGACAGCCACCTTCCATTTCTTGGCCATGAGGTAAGTTAAGGTAAGTTTCAATTCGAATATATGTCTCTTTCTGTTTTGCAGGGTAGGATCTAGATGCTTTACATTTTTGAGTCAAGAACATTTTAGGAATAGGTCGTTTTTCGGTTATACACTTTTGTATCTTTTCCTTTTGTGCACTTTTGTAAACTTTCCTTTTCTTTGTTTGAGTCGACCCTAGAAGGTCAAGCTGTCGAGAATATTAATAAGGCTCCTTCCAGCATTGTAGTTCGACAACCTTTTTGATATTAATAAAGATCGAATTTTCTTTCAACAAGTTATTCTCTCAAGAAACTTGTGCGCTTAGAACCTAGTTGAGACCAGCCCTCCTAGCTCTAAGTTTGTGATTTATCACGAGGTTCATCACCCTTCGTGTGGTTCACTTCACCCTTCCATCGAATACCAACCCAAAACCCCCTATCCAAGAAGTCTAAGGTCGAGTTTCTCACCTACCCTTCTCCAAACAGCCCACGCGCATATAAGCCTTGAATCGAGGCTTGTATCACATCATGAGGACGGAGATGAACACGCTTACAACCGGGTAACTCATCCTGATGTCAAGTTAACACCTCCTAGTTTTCTAGGAAATGTATACCCCGAAGCCTATCTTGATTGGGAGAGGAGGATGGATCACATCTTCGATCACTACAACCAACCAGGCCCTAGTAGAGTTTCCATGGCAGTAGCACAACTCACGGACAATACCCTCTTCTGGTGGGATCGTGAGGTGTCTGACCGAAGGAGGAAAAGATTGAGGCCCGTAGACTCATGGGTCGACATGAAAGAGCTCATGAGACAAAGGTTTGTTCCACCTTATTTTCATAGAGATTTGCAACGACGTTTTCGTACTCTTAAGCATGGCACCAGATCAGTAGAGGAGTACTATGAAGAGTTTGAGAGACTAAGGAACAGGTTGGAGCTCAATGACGATGAGGAGGCTTTGATGGCACAATTCTTGGATGGACTGCAAGAAAGAATCAGCCGCAAGGTGGAAAGGCAAATCTACAACGACTTCAAGGATTTGTTCTACCTATCGTCCAGGCTGAGCAGCACATCAAACGTAAGAGCCAAGACATCCGCACCAAGCCTAAGACGCCTTGGGCACCAAGATATTCCCAAGCCTGTAGACAAAGGCAAGAGCATAGAGATCGAGTCACGGTTCAAGAGCAAGCCTCCTGAGCCAACCCGTGACCAGAGAGAGCCTAGTAAGTCCTCTAACCCTCAAAGATCACGTGACATCACTTGTTTCAAGTGTAGGGGTCGTGGACACATCTCAAGGGAGTGCCCAAACAATCGGGTAATGCTGATTACGGAAACTGGAGAGTATGAATCCCAAGATGAAGAAGACTATGAACCAGAAGGAGAATACGGTGACATTGAGTACCATGATGTGGAGGAAGTGCTGGTCACTAGACGTATTCTCAGTGCAATGGTGGATCCCTCAGAGACCATTCAGAGGGAGAACATCTTCCACAGCCGTGGCACCATTAAGGGCAAGGTATGTAACCTCATCATAGATGGTGGTTCTTGCACTAACATTGCTAGTGCACCATCTCAGGCAAGCGGTCGGGTCGGCCATTTTGATCGTCTGGCCGGCCAGACGATCTGGTGTCCTCAATCCCCTCCCCCTTCAGTAGGTTTTGACCTCAAAACTGCCTCATCAGCAAGGAAAAGAGCTAAATCAGTCACATTGAAAGTGTTAGACACATTAAATTCACCGGGACGTTCAAGCCGGTAGGCGTTGTTGTTTATCCTCTCTAGAACTCTGAGTGGTCCATCTCCTCTAGGGGCCAGCTTGGAATTCCTTAGGTTGGGGAATCTCTCTTGCCGTAGGTGTAGCCACACCCAATCGCCTGGTTGGAAGATCATTTCTCTTATCCCCTTGTTGGCATGAGTACGTACTGCCCAGTGGATACAAGCCTTGAATCAAGGCCGTAACACACTTGGACCAGTTGGAGAAGATTAGGCAAGAAACTCGACCTTAGACTTCTTGAATGGGATTTTCTGGAGGGTATTGGGTGGTGGGGAAAATTAAACCACACGAGGGGTGATGAACCTCGTGATAAATCACAACTTAGAAACTAGGAGGGCTGGTCTCAACTAGGGTTTTAAGTGATAGAGTTTTAGGAGAAAAACTCGTATGGACAAAAGTGCTCTCTTTATTAATAATCAAAAGTTGTCAAACTACAATACTGAATGAGCCTTATTAATATGCTCAGTATATTTGACCTTCTAGGGTCGATCCAAAATAAAAATGGAAAAGATACAAAAGTGCATAAGGAAAAATTACATAAAGGAAATAACGGAAAAAGATAACTACCAAAATTTTTGGTGACTCAATAAATGGAAAACTACTAATTCCTATCCTCCAAAATAGAAAAGGCAGATTTATAATTGAAAACTTACCTTTCGGCCAAGAAATGGAAGGTGGCCGACATTGTGGCATGCACACGCCTAGCTCCTAGTCTTCCACTTGGAGTAGGGTTACAAAATGTTAGGCCTTGACCTCTTTTGCCACGAGAGCCCAGTCTCTGAAGTCCTTTGAGATGTTGAGAAGCCCTTGGATTCTTCCTTGTAGTCTTGGCCCAATGCTCCTTGTTGTTCGTCTTCTAGGAGCTTGTCTACCCACAAGCTGAACTTGTGGAAGAATGCCCTTTTTCTTCTCCTTGTCATGGCTCCTGGTGGCACCACCGGTGTAGAGACTTCATATAGGTTCATTCCTTGAAGCTGGTACCTGAGTTGATCCGATTCTCCTTGGGCAGAGGTGGAAATGGTGGTGTAATTGCTTGAGCTGGCTGGACCGTGTGTAGAGCTGGCCGAGTTGAGATCGGAGCTGGCCAGATCAATTTGTGGGCCGGTGGCATCAGCAGCTAGGCCGGCGGTGTTATTCACATTGCCACCAGTTGGGCCAGAGGTTTGGGCCTCTCCGCTGGAGAAGTTGGTCGGCCCGGCCCAGCTGATCGTAGGGCCGGAGGTACCGCTTGGCACGGCAGACGCGCCAAATGGCCCGGCCATCTCGGGCAAGCCTTTGGTTCAGCCATTTTGATCTTCTGTCCGGCCAGACGATCTGGTTTCCTCATCATCCGCTCCCCATTCAGTAGGTTTTGACCTCAAAACTAGCTCATCTGCAAGAAAAAGAGCTAAATCAGTCACATTGAATGTGTTAGACAGATTAAATTCACCTGAAAGTTCAAGACGGTAGGTGATGAGGGCATCAGATCGTCTGGCTGGCCAGGAGACCAGATTGGCCGAGCAGAGTGCTTGCCCGAGACAGCCGGGCCATTTGGCACGTCTGCCGGGCCATTTGGCACGTCTGCCGGCCCTAGCAGTACCGCCGGGCCTACGACCAGCCGGGCCGGACCCACCAACATTTCTGGCGGAGAGGCCCAAACCTCCGGCCCAACTGACGGCAACGTGAATCACACCGCCGGCTCAATTGGTGACGACGCTGACCCAATTGGTGATGCCGCCGGCTCTGGAATCAACCTGGCCGGCTCCGATGACAATTCGGGCAATACCTCGCACAGTCCAGCCGATCCAGCCGATCCAGCCGATTGCTTCACCATTTCAACATCTACACAAAGAGACTCGGATCATATAAGCTACCAGCTTCAAGACATGAATCTAGATGAAGTTTCTACACCAGTGGTGCCACCAGGAGCAATGACAAGGAGTAGATCAAGGGCGCTCTTCCATAAGTTCAGTTTGTGGGTCGACAAGCTTCTAGAGGATGATCGACAAAGAACATTGGGCCAAGAGTACAAGGAAGATTCCAAAGGCTTCTCAACCCTAAAAAGGACTCCAGAGACTTGGGCTTTAGTGGCAAGAAAGGTTAGGGCCCAACGATTCATAACCCTATTCCAAGTCGAAGACTAGGAGCTAGGCGCGTGCATGCCACAAGGTCGGCCACCTTCCATTTCTTGGCCAATAGGTAAGAATGGTAAGTTTTCAAATTATATACTTGCCTTTTCTGTTTTGCAAGGTAGGAATTAGAATATTTACATTTTTGAGTCAAGAACAATTTAGCTAGAAGTCCTTTTCGGTTATTGCCTTTTTGTAATTTTTCCTTTTGTGCACTTTTGTAAGTTTTCTATTTTTCTTTCTTTGAGTCAACCCTAGAAGTTCAAGCTGCCGAGCATATTAATAAGGCTTCTTCAGCATTGTAGTTTGACATCTTTTTGGTATTAATAAAGATCGAATTTTCTTCCTACGAGTTTTCTCTCAAGAAACTTGTGCGCTTAGAACCCTAGGTGAGACCAGCCCTCCTAGTTTCTAAGTTGTGATTTATCACGAGGTTCATCACTTCTCGTGTGGTTCACTTCACCTCTTCATCCAATACCCATCAAAAAAACCCCTATCCAGAAGCCTAAGATCGAGTTTCTCACCTAATCTTCTCCAGGCAGTCAACACGTGTTATGGCCTTGATTAAAGGCTTGTATCATTTTGGTATCAGAGCTTAAAACTCCTAAAACCAGGTTGTTTCTATCCTTTATTTAGTTTTCTTTCCAGTTCTTGCAATAGTTTAAGTTTCATTCGAAAAATCAAAAAAACAAATAACATCTAAGTCTAACCGAGCGCATCTAACTCCTACGTGCATCACTAGGGTTTAGATACATTCTTCGCATTGCAATTTTCATCTTTCCTATTTATTAAAATCATAATTCCATTAAGTTAAATCAAGAAGCAAAAAAAATAGAAAACTATCAAGAAAATCGAACAAAAAGAATCTATGATTTTTATGATAAATTGTTAAGAAAGTTTCCATTTTCTACTTTTTCCTTTTTGCCAGATTTTTCCTTTTCAATTTTTCCTTTTTGCATCTCTCTACTTCAACTATAAAAGAAATCCTCCTAATTGATTTTAATAGCAGAATAACTTGTTTCCTTCTTCTTGAAGCACCCAATGACAGAAGGAAATCAGGATGCAACCGAGGCCATGATGGCCATGTTCACCACCCTCCAAACACAACTTGCATCACGCATCAATCGGCGAGAGGTTGGAGCGTGTGGAGAGGCCGGTGAGATTCCAAGCCATAAGGCACGTGAGGGCTGAGCAAGACCCTGCTGAGGGTCTTGAACACCCTAGTACATGGCACGAACAGGAGGAGCCCCAGCCAGATGGAGATGAGGACGCACAGCCTCACGGCTATCACCCTAGGCCGAGAGGACATCCACGGCAACCAGTAGCAGAGGCCAATGGCTACGAGCCCTATGGTCATCACCAGAGACCAAGGATGCCCCCTGACATCATGAGGATGGAGATGACTATGCCTACAACCGGGTAAACAATCATGATGTTAAATTAACACCTCCTAGTTTTGCAGGAAAAGTAGACCCCGAGGCCTATCTAGATTGGGAGAGGAGGATGGATCACATTTTTGATCATTACAACCAACCAGGCCCTAGGAGAGTCTCCATGGCAGTAGCACAACTCACGGATAATGCCCTCATCTGGTGGGATCGTGGTGCTTCTGACAGAAGGAGGAGGAGATTGAGATCCGTAAACTCTTGGGTCTACATGAAGGATCTCATGAGGCAAAGGTTTGTCCCGCCTTATTTCCATAGAGATTTGCAACGACGTTTTCGTACTCTTAAACAGGGCACAAGATCAGTAGAATAGCACTACGAGGAATTTGAAAGGCTTAGGAACAGGCTGGAGCTCAATGACGATGAGGAGGCATTGATGGCGCAATTCCTGGATGGATTGCAAGAGAGGATCAGCCGAAAGGTGGAGAGACAAATCTACAACAATTTCAAAGACTCGTTCCACCTCTCTGTTCAGGCTGAGCAGCACATCAGGCGTAAGAGCCAAGACCTACGCAGCAAGCCAAAGACGCCTTGGGCACCAAGCAATAGCCCCAAGCCCGTAGACAAAGGCAAGAGCATAGACATCGAATCACGGTTCAAGAGCAAGCCTCCTGAGCAAACCCATGACAAGAGAGAGCATAGTAAGTCTTCTAACCCTCAAAGATCACGTGACATCACTTTTTTAAGTGTAGGGGTCGCGGACACATCTCAAGGGAGTGCCCAAACAACCGGGTCATGGTGATTATGGAAGATGGAGAGTATGAATCCCAAGATGAAGAGTACTATGAACCAGAAGGAGAATACGGTGACATTGAGTACCCTGACGTGGGGGAAGTGCTGGTCCCTAGACGCATTCTGAGTGCAATGGTAGATCCCTCAGAGACCATTCAAAGGGAGAACATCTTCCACAGCCGTTGCACCATCAAGGGCAAGGTATGTAACTTCATCATAGATAGTAGTTCTTGCACTAACGTTGCTAGTGCATATATGGTGGATAAACTAGGTTTAGAGAAGACAAGGCACCCCCGACCATATAGACTGAGATGGCTCGATGACAAGATGGAGCTCAAGATCCATGAGCAAGTAACCGTGTCATTCAGTGTGGGCAGATACCAGTACCAGGTACTCTGCGATGTAGTACCTATGCAAGCTGGCCATCTTCCACTAGGAAGGCCAAGGTAGTTTGACAAGGAGATAAGGCATGGTGGTCGAACCAATTTCTACACCTTTGTGCACGACAAGAGAAAGGTCAGCCTAGCTCCTATCACACCTGTCCAGGTACATGAGCTACAACAACAAATGAGTAAGGAAAAGGAACTCATTAAGTCTAATTTTCTTATTCAACCAAGTCATGTCCAGAGAGCTTTAGCCTCGAAGGATTTAATGTTACTAATGGTTTTTAGGGAGATTTTGCATGTAGAAAAAGAACAGGTAGAGCTACCCCCTGAAGTAGCAGCTTTCCTCAACAGATTCCAGGATGTATTCCTTGAGAAGATACCAGCAGGCTTGCCTCCCCTATGCGGCATAGAGCACCAGATTGACCTCGTGCCCGGAGTAGCCTTACCTAATCGACCAGCCTACCGGATGAGTCCAGAGGAGTCCAAGGAGCTTGAGAAGCAAGTCAAAGAGCTCCTAGAGAAAGACTATGTTTGAGAGAGCCTCAGTCCATGTGCCGTACCAGTACTGCTAGTACCCAAGAAAGATGGAACTTGGCGAATGTGTGTGGACTGCCGAGCAATAAACAACATCACAGTCAAGTACCGGCATCCCATACCATGGCTGAATGACATGCTAGATGAGCTGAGTGGAGCCACGGTCTTCTCCAAAATAGACCTCAAGAGTGGATTCTACCAGGTCAGAATGAAGGAACGTGATGAGTGGAAGACTTCTTTCAAGACAAAGCAAGGGTTCTACGAGTGGACAGTCATGCCATTTGGCTTGACTAATGCCCCAAGCACCTTCATGCGACTTATGAACCAAGTTCTTAGGACGTACATCAGTAAGTTTGTTGTGGTTTATTTCGATGATATACTAGTTTATAGTAAGTGCCTACGGGAACACCTTCACTACAACAAAACAACACATTTCCGATGGCCATATTCGTCGGAAATACGTCGGTAAAACAGATTCTCGTCTAATTTTCGATGAAAATAGTCCGTCGGGACTATTTCGTCAGAAATTAAATTCTGTCCGGAATTGATCTGTAATTTCCGACGGTTTGGCGATTAACTATTCCATCCGAAACTTCCAACGGTTCTTCGATGGAAGTGGTCCGTCAGAAAATACCGACAGATATTCGATGGTCCGCAGCCATCGGGAATTACCGACGAATTATCGAGGGACTTTTTCCGATGACTTCTTCTGTCGGGAATTTGGTCCGATGATATTTCCCGAGGGTTTATAATCGTTGGGAGATATGCAACACTTTTCCGACGACAGCATCCGTCGGAAATTTCCGACGACATAATCCGTCGGAAAAAACTAATTAATTGAAAAATAAAAAATTTATTTTTTAATATTTATATTTTAAAAATATTGAATTAAATATTTTTAAAATATAAATATTAAAAAAATAAATTAATAAATTTTTTATTTTATTAAATTAAATTAATATTTGTAAATATTAAAAAATAATCATACAATTAATAAAATAATATTATAATTATAAATATAATATTAAACAATTATTTTAAATTACAAATTACAAAGGAGAGACAAGAGGAGAAGGAGGAAAAAAAAGTCATCAGGCAATTTATTTTTTATTATTTCTACAAAGCTTTTGAGATTACTCATCTTTATTTTCATAGACGTCATTTCTTCTTTAAGCTGCTCATTTTCCTCGTTTCTAGCTGCAGATGTTGCACCACCGGTATTTGCAACTCTTCTGAGTCCTGGAATGACGATCCTTTGAAAATGGTACTTCCTGTAAAAATAAAAAAAATATTATTAGAAAATTTAATAAAAATTATTATAATCTTAATTATATATTTATAAAAACTTACATCAATAACGAGACGGTTAATCTCAGAACGAGGCAATTCGGCGACCAAAGATGAAGAACCAACTTGAGACTGCTAGGTTAGAATATCACTTTTTTTCTTTTTTACTTTTTCCATGATCTCTTTTGTTCGTGTGGACGGCCTCGAGAAGTTGCAAGTGATCTGGAGGTGCTCCAATTTCTTGTTCCTAAAAATAAAAAAAAATTCTAAATTAATAATTTTAAAATTTTTAAATAATAGTAAATAATTAATATAATAATTAATTTACCAATTGATCGGCTCGTCTCAGAAAACTAGTCGATCCGGCATTGTGAATATAAATGCCTTTGCCTCCTCGGTCGCTCTTCCGGTTTCCCGAATTAGTTCTCGATCGAGATGACCTCAACGTTAGAAGATTTCCAATAACGATTAAAGTCATTCCAAACCGACTCATTCAACCTTCTTGGTTTATCTTTTCCGTTTTCCATTTTTGTTTCCACTCGTTCATGCAGCCTCTTTTTCGAAAGCTTTTTCCACCAATTTTGTGTTCATGGGATCCCATGTAAATTCTTGCTGCAAAATTTACTTATATATTACTAAAAATATTAATAAAAACTATTTAAAACAATTATATATTTAAAATTTAAATAACGTACCGCAAACGTCCTGAACCAAATCTGATGTTCCTCGTACAGAATATCTCTAAATTTGGTATATGGTTTGTTCAAAAGAGAATGAAGCATCGTTAATATAGATTTGCTTATTCCATTGTTTGAAATACCAAATCTACAAATTTTTATTAGAATAGCGTTATAATAATTATTTTAAATATAGTTATAGAATATCATAAAAATAATTATAGAATATTTAATTTACCATGTAGAATTTTCTTGACGTCTCGGATAAAAAAAAGTAAGAAGTTCGCGACCAGGCTGCTGAACCAATTCTTCAATTGTCATTGGTCGGAAAGAATCATTTGCAGATTCTGGAACTTGAGTTGGTAAAACTCGGAGTAGACGACTCACCACGTCTTTGGTAATCTTGATACGACCTATGATTTCCGACATTTAATATTGCTATTTAAATTTAATATTAAACATTTTCTCTTCGAAATATTTTTTTTATTTAAACTAAAACATTTAACTTAAACTTTAAATACTATATATAAGTCAACTTATTCCATAGGAAGAATTTATGTATTACCCGAAAATTGGGAGTTTTCTTACAATATGTTGCCAAATCGCTAAACTATAGCATTCGGTAATTTTACTATATTAAAAATAAAATTATAAAATAACATAAATTACTATGTGAAAATAATTATATATTTTAAATAAACTATATATAAAATTAAAATATAATGTTTGAGTTCATTTTTTCTAATTTAGAATTTAAATTTTTTATTAAAAAGAAGTTTTTAATTATTTTAATATTAAATTTGTGTTATTTTTAGAAATTTAAATGATTATTGATATATTTGGAATCAAAAATTGAAATAGTATTATTTTAGTCAATTTACTAAATTTAAACGGTTAGTTCTATATTTGAAACAAATATTCGAAAGTACTATTTTAGACAAAATTATACCGATTTAAGTTACCAATCAAAAATATATGAATTTATAATTAACCTATTCAAATAAATGAATATCTGAGGCTCTCACAATAACTCCCAAATCACTAACCATACTGAAATTCTGAAGAGACAGAGTTCTAAGGCCAAATAAGTTGCCAAATCGCTAAACTACACTCCTCACTGATCTCTGCAGTCCTTATTTATATTCATGCTTTTTTCTAAAGCTCTAACTATCTTTCTAAAACGAGCATATAACCAATCTGATTTAAGGGTCATGAAAGAGTGAGAATAATTCTACTACTAGTCCTATGATCTACTATACTGATGATTTTGCATCATATCTTTCTAAAAATACGGTTTTGCAACATATAAATGCAAATTTTAAAATGACTAAACAAATAACAAGCAAGAACGAAAATGGCTTTTATAGTAGAAATGTATAAAAAGAGGCAATAACTAATAAGCTAACAACTATACTATACTGATGGATATGTTTAATGGTTTTGGCCTACTGATAAAATCTCTGAAGAAAATATTAAAGACAAGAAAATATACAGAAATGCTCAATACTATTTATGTTTACTCACCAAACTAAAATATCAATGAAGACAAATTGCCCTTTCCAGCCTGTTTACATAAACACTACAAAGAATCCAAAACGATATATCTTTTCAAGGTTTCGACCTTTAGCCGATGTCGTTTTGACCAAATGTCTCAAATGACAAGAGCATTGATGGTAAGATTTCTATTCCCACAATTTCAACAAAGCCTAATGGTACAGTCCAACAAGGGTTCTTACAATATGCGCAGCAATCATAAGTCACTGAAACAACGTGAGTGAATGAAAAGATACAACCCATTTGATTCAAAACTTACTCAACCCACACGACACAACAAAACCTAAAGAATCTATAACAGCTAGTCCTCTGACAAGGTGATTTCTTGTCTTTAATATTTAAAAACTTACATGATTCAAGGTGATTTCCGGCGACGTATGAAGGCGATTTCCGATGAGATACGGCGATTTCCGGTGAGGAGGCGAATAGGCTGAGAAGAAAAGAAAGAAACGCGAGAGAGAAGAAGGAGAAACAGCCGTAGGTTATATTAGATATTTCCGACGGAAGCCTAATAAATATCTTTCTAAAATCCCGCGTTGGGAATTATGTTTCCGCGTAAAATTTTGTATTACCGACGAAGTTCCGACGGCTTTGGTAACTCCATTGGCAATCCGTCGGTTCTCCGTCGGACTGCTTAAACCCTGTGCATGTTTGACAAATAGTATGCACACGTTGCCATTAACGATTTCCCGACGGCTTTGGTAAAGCCGTCGGAACTCCGTCTGTGAAACAAAATTTTGAATACATATTTTTTTTATCATTAAAAAGTTTTTGATTTTTTGTCGGAAATCGAAAATATAATTTAATATAGAAATCCGTCGGTTATGTAAAATATGGAAAATTTTTTATTAAATCTGAATTTAAATCTGAATTTATTAAATATAATTTATATATAATTATATTATGGGAAACAATTATTAAATCTGAATTTTAATATGAATTTATAAAATATTATTACAAATTTAATCTGAATCTGATGAACATTCCGAATTAACTGAATTTTGGTCGTCAAACTTAAAATGCAACCATTTTGCAAATTCCCTTTTTTTAAGTTCGACCAACTCATTCTCGCTGTAATCTGAATAATGAACACGTATTTGTTCCATGTATATCCTGTTAATTATGAAAAAAAGATTAATAATAAATTATAATAATAACTAAAAACAAAATTAAATTGAATGTGCTTTTCATATGCCAAAACGTCATCGCAATTTGTCAAAATATACAAATGCAAGTGATTGTGTTCCTCCTGATAGGCGTCACATCTTCCCTTTTCCACTTAAACGTCCAATTTGTGCAAATATTTCTGGCACATACACTGGATAGCTTGGTTTTTCTCCTCCATCATCATGTCGTGAAGGTCATCTATTTTTTGTTTGCACTTGCGATGGAAAATAGTAGCTGGCAAAGTTAGATGTTTCTTCATTAATACTTTGTGCGACGATTGAACCTTCAACCCTGGTAAGATTTTTAACTTTTTTCTTTAGGTGGAACATATATCTCTCAAAAGGATACATCCATCGGTACTGAACAGGTCCTCCAAGTGCTGCTTCTGTAGGGAGGTGAATAGGAAGATGCTCCATAACATCAAAAAATACTGGTGGAAATATTTTCTCCAGGTTACAAATGAGAACCGGTATTTTTTCCTCCAAATTTCGGATACCGTCTACAGTAAGTGATCTTGTACATAAATCTCGGAAAAAAACACCAATCCCTACATAAAAATATATTTTAATATCATATAACATATGAAATTATTATTATTTATATATAAAATAATGTAAACATCGTACCTGCAATTGCTCCATGGACGTTTTTAGGCAGTAGATCGCTAAAGGCAAATGGGAATAATCTTTGCATGACAACATGACAATCATGACTTTTCATCCCTAAAAATTTATCTTCAATAGTATCGACACAATTACGAAGATTAGATGCGTATCCATTTGGAAATTTGACACTATGCTTAATCTAGTCAAAGAATTCATCTTTTGCATGCGCATCCAATCGGAATGCGGAAGACAATGATTTTCCATTTGACATTACATGTATTTCCTTCCGGGAACAAATATCTGGCAAATCCAATCTAGCTTTCAAATTATCTTTTATTTTTCCTTGCACATTTAGAACGGTATTCATTATGTTGTCGAAAAAATTCTTCTCAATGTGCATAACAACTAGATTATGGCGCAACAAATGGTCCTTCCAATATGGTAAATCCCAAAAAATGCTCTTCTTGTGCCAATTATGGTATTCACCACAACCATCAAGAGGGTAATGTCCGTTACCTCCACATGAAGCCGTTCTCTCAGCACCAAAATCTCTAAGTTGAGTCATCATATAATTCCCATCAAGAATAGGAGGTGGAGCATCAAAATTTTTTTTGTTTTTCCTAAACAATGTCATGCCCCAACGATATGGATGATCTTGTGTAGAAATTGACGATGACAATCGATCATCTGATATGGCCAAATCAGCACTTCATGCGGTTTTCATCATTTCTCCAATAGATCATACATTTGTAAATACATATATCGATCATCTGATATGGCAATCCAAGACCAGATACAAGTTTTTGAACCTCGTAATATGAAGCAGGTGCAATATTATCTTCAGGTAATATATCTCTAACAAAATCATCTATCGCATTCACACAATCTTCAGCCAAGTTGAAATCCGTCTTTATCGTCATCAACCTGCTTGCAGCAAATAAAGGCGATAATCTATCTCTACATCCTTTATACAAAGGCTGCTTGGATGCATCTAACATATCAAAAAATTTCCGGGCTTCCAAATTAGGTTCCTCTATTTTGCTTATATCTTCAATGTACGATTCTCTTTGTTCACGAAATGCATCATTCAACATCTGAACAGTACCTCCGTTTATATCAACTTCTGATGCTGGTTCTTCTACCCTAACATTAGTACTATCTATCCTTTTTGAAGTACTACCATAATATTGCATCGTTGCATCAGTTTCTCCATGTGAATACCAAATTTTGTAACCCGGCATAAATCCATTCCAATACAAATGATTACGTACTTCTCTAACAGAGATTAATCTATGATTTTGACATTTAATACACGGACAATACATTTTACCGTATTCCAAAGTCATGCTATTCTTTGATGCAAATGCCATGAACTCTTCAACACCTTGCGCAAATTCATTAGTCAATTCCTCCGTTGTTGAATCATATCGAGGTTTATCCATCCACGATCAAAAATACTCATAAGAACCCGACGAACACATTTTCTTAAAAGTTTTTGTTCTGTTGAAATTGTGAAAGATCATAGCTTATTTATAGTGAAAATTAGATATTATCACAAAGTTTTAACAGATTATTAAAAAAATTTAACAGATAATTACGAATTTTAAACAGATTATTCTTCAGAATATTCTCCTTTTCCGACGGAATTCCGATGGTTTCTGACCACAAACGGAAAATCACATATTTTGAATAGATTTTATCTTCATCACCCGACAGATTTCCGATGGTTTCCGACCACCGACGGATAAACACAAAATTTTAATAGATTATTCTTATGTTTCCGACGGATTACCGATGGCATCCGACAATGGTCGGATACTTCCGATGGATTTCCGACGAATGATGCCGACGGATTTCCGACGGAGTGTAAAACACAAATTCCATCGGGAAGTAGTCGGAATATTACCGACGGCCTGAGATACGTCGGTAACATTCCGATGGTTTCAAGATGATATCCCGACGATTACGCTTTTGTCAGAAATTCAACGGTTTACCATCAGGTTTTACCATCAATTTACCGACGGCCTTGCGAGCGTCAGAAAGTACCGACGGATCTCCGATGGTTGTAGTTCCCTCGGTAGTCCGTCGATAATCCGTCGCAAAAGCGTCGGCAAAGTCCGACGGTTTTATTTCAGTCGAAAATGCCATCAGAAATTTTAATGTTTTCTTGTAGTGCTTACATATCTTGAGATGATACTTAAAACCCTTCGACAAGAAGAGCTTTATGCCAATCTCAAGAAATGCACCTTTTGTACTGACAAGCTAGTTTTCTTAGGTTTTGTAGTAAGTTCACAGGGCTTACAGGTTGATGAAGAGAAGATTCAAGCCATACAGGAGTGGCCAACACCGAGCAACATCAGCTAAGTGAGGAGTTTCCACGGACTGGCCAGTTTCTAAAGGAGATTCGTGCCCAACTACACGAGCATTGCCTCAACCTTGACGGTAGTAGTGAAGAAGAATGTGGGATTCAGCTGGGGAGAAGCTCAAGAGAAGGTATTCCAGGCCTTGAATGGCAGCCTTACGCATGCACCAGTGCTAGTCCTGCCCGACTTCAACAAGATGTTTGAAGTGGTGTGTGATGTCTCTGGAATAGGCATAGGAGCAGTGCTAACCCAAGGAGGAAGGCTAGTGGCATACTTCAGTGAGAAGTTAGGTGGTGCCTCACTAAACTATCCCACCTACGACAAGGTGCTCTATGCCCTTGTCCGAGCCTTGGAGACTTGGCAACATTACTTGTTGTCCAAGGAGTTTGTGATCTACACTGATCACGAGACTCTCAAATACCTCAGAGGGCAAACCAATCTCAAGAGAAGACATGCCAGGTGGATGGAGTTCATAGAGACCTTCCCTTACATCATCAAGTACAAGAAGGGCAAGGATAATGTGGTAGCCGATGCACTATCAAAGAGGTTTGCCTTGATATCTACAATGGAAGCAAAGGTCTTAGGATTCGAGCACATCAAGGATATAAGGATGATCCTGAATTTGCTGAGAGCTACAAGGAGGGTGGCACAGGGAGTCATGGCAAGTTCTACATCCATGATGGGTTCTTGTTCCGAGAAAGAAGGTTGTGCATACCACAAGGATCTCTATGGGAGCTTATCATCCGAAAAGCTCATGGAGGAGGTCTTATGGGCCACTTTGGTGTTGACAAGACATTATGATATAAGCCTCGAATCAAGGCTGTACGCGCGTGGGCTGTTTGGAGAAGATTCGGTGAGAAACTCAACCTTAGGCTTCTGGATCAAGAGTTCAGTAGAAGCCCATTGTGCAAGGTGAATCACTTGCAAAAAGGCGAAGTCCCGAATGCACCCTCACGGGTTGTATCTCCCTCTACCCATACCTACACATCCATGTGTGGACATTTCAATGGACTTCGTTCTAGGTCTGCCCAAAATCAACCACAAAGATACTATCTTTGTAGTGGTAGACCGATTCTCCAAGATGGCACATTTCATTCCATGTGCAAATGTTAATGATGCCACGCAAACAGCCAAGCTGTTCTTCAGGGAGATAGTACGGCTTCATGGAGTGCCAAGGACCATCATGTCAGACAGAGACACCAAGTTTCTCAGCCACTTCTGGAGGATCCTCTAGAGGAAGCTATGCACAAAGCTGCTCTTCTCTACCACCTGCCATTCTCAAACCGATGGCCAAAATGAAGTAGTCAACTCGACATTGTCGACTCTTCTCAGGACTACACTAGGGAAGAACCTCAAGACTTGGGTGGAGTGCATGCCATTCATAGAGTTCGCATACAACCGAGCAGTGCATTCAGCAAAAAAAGAAGACCCCTTTTGAATTAGTCTACGGCCACTGCCACCAGCAAATATGACCAACCTCAACGGAGCATCCAATGCGGAATTCATAAAGAAGATAAACAAGAAGGTAGCAGAAAACTTGGAGAAGAGCACCAGGCAGTACGTGACTCACGCCAACAAGGGAAGAAGGGAGATGATTTTTCAAACAGGCGATTGGGTGTGGCTACACCTACGGCAGGACAGGTTCCCCAACCTAAGGAGTTCCAAGCTAGCACCAAGAGGAGATGGACCATTTGGAGTGCTCGAGAGGATCAACAACAACACCTACCGGATCGAGCTTCCAGGTGAGTTTAATGTGTCTAATACGTTCAACGTAACTGACTTAGCCCCTTTGCATGCAGATGAACCAGTTTTGAGGTCAAAACATACTGAAGGGGGAGGGGATGATGGGGACATCAGGTCGTATGGCCGGCCAGGAGACCAGATTGTCCGACCAGAGTGCTTGCCCGAGACAGCCGGGCCATTTGGTGCATCTGCCAGCCCAATCGGTACCGCCGGGCCTATGACCAGCCGGGCCTACGACCAGCCGGGCCGGACCTACGACCAGCCGGGCCGGACCGACCAACATTTCAGGCGGAGAGGCCCAAACCTCCGGCCCAACTGGCGGCGACATGAATGATACCGCCTGCCCAATTGGTGACGCCGCCGGCTCCGGCATCAACCTGGCCGGCTCCGATGACAATTTGGCCAGTACTTCGCACAGTACAGCCGATCCAGCGGATTGCACCACCATTTCAACATCTACACAAAGAGACTCGGATCAGATAAGCTACCAGCTTCAAGACATGAATTTAGATGAAGTTTCTACACCAGTGGTGCCACCAGGAGCAATGACAAGGAGCAGATTGATACAAGCCTCGATTCAAGTCTGTACGCGTGTGGGCTGTTTGGAGAAGTTAAGGTGAGAAACTCAACCTTAGGCTTCTAGATGGGGGTTTCTGTTTGGTAATGGATGGAAGGGTGAAGTGAACCACACGAGGGGTGATGAACCTCGTGATAAATAACAAAACTTAGAGCTAGGAGGGCTGGTCTCGAGTAGGTTCTAAGCGCACAAGTTTCTTGAGAAAAACTTGTAGAAAGAAAATTCGATCTTTATTAATATCAAAAAGGTTGTCGAACTACAATGCTGGAGGAGCCTTATTAATATGCTCGACAGCTTGACCTTCTAGGGTCGACTCAAAGAAAAATGGAAAACTTACAAAAGTGCAAAAATGGAAAAATTACAAAAGTGAATAACCGAAAAAGGACTTCTACCTAAATTGTCTTTGACTCAAAATGTAAACATTCTAAATCCTACCCTGTAAAACAGAAAAGGCAAGTATATAATATGAAAACTTACCATTCTTACCTATCGGCCAAGAAATGAAAGGTGGCCGACCTTGTGGCATGCACGAGCCTAGCTCCTAGTCTTCAACTTGGAGTAGGGTTACAAATCTTTGGGCCCTAACCTCTCTTGCCACTAAATCCCAAGTCTCTGAAGTCTCTTGCATTGTTGAGAAGCCTTTGGAATCTCCTTTGCACTCTTGGCCCAATGTTGCTTGTCGATCATCTTCTAGGAGCTTGTCGACCCACAAGCTGAACTTGTGGAAGAGCACCCTTTATATGCTCCTTGTCATTGCTCCTGGTGGCACCACTGGTGTAGATACTTCCTCTAGATGCATGTATTGAAGCTGGTAGCTTATCTGTTCCGAGTCTCTTTGTGTAGATGTTGAAATGGTGGTGCAATCGGCTGGATCGGCTGTACCGGCTGGACTGTGCGAGGTACTGGCCGAAATGTCATCCGAGCAGGCGGTGTCACCAATTGGGCTTGTGGGGTCATCCACGTCACCGCCAGTTGGACCAGAGGTTTGGGCCTCTCCGCTGAAAATGTTGGTCCGTCTGGCCCGGCTGGTCGAAGGCCCGGTGGTACCGCTTGGGCCGGCAGACGCGCCAAATGGCCCGAGTGTCTCGGGCAAGCTCCCTGGTCGTCCAGTCTGGTCTCCTGTCCGGCCATACGACCTGATGTCCCCATCACAGATCAAGGGTGCTCTTCCACAAGTTCATTTTGTGGCTCGATAAGGTCCTAGGGGATGATCGACAAAGAGCATTGGGCTAAGAGTACAAGGAAGATCCAAAGGCTTCTCAACACTACAAAGGACTCCAGAGACTTGGGCTTTAGTGGTAAGAAAGGTCAGGGACCAAAAATTCATAACCCTATTACAAGTCGAAGACTAGGAGCTAGGCGAATGCATGCCACAAGGTCGGCCACCTTCCATTTCTTGGCCGATAGGTAAGAATGGTAAGTTTTCAAATTATATACTTGCCTTTTCTGTTTGCAGGGTAGGAATTAGAATATTTACATTTTTGCTTCAAGAACAATTTAGGTAGAAGTCCTTTTCGTTTATTGCCTTTTTATAATTTTTTATTTTGTGCATTTTTATAAGTTTTCCATTTTTCTTTCTTTGAGCCGGCCCTAAAAGGTCAAGCTGCCGAGCATATTAATAAGGCTCCTTCAGCATTGTAGTTCGACACTTTTTTGATATTAATAAAGATCGAATTTTCTTCCTACGAGTTTTCTCTCAAGAAACTTGTGTGCTTAGAACCCTAGTCGGGACCAGCCCTCCTAGTTCTAAGTTGTGATTTATCACAAGGTTCATCACCCCTCATGTGGTTCACTTCACCTCTCCATCCAATACCCACCAAAAACCCTCTATCCAGAAGCCTAAGGTCGAGTTTCTCACCTAATCTCCTCCAAGCAGCCCACGCGTGTTACGGCTTTGATTCAAGGCTTGTATCAGTAGGCGTTGTTGTTGATCCTATCTAGCACTCTATATGGTCCATCTCCTCTGGGTGCCAGCTTGGAACTTCTTAGGTTGGAGAGCCTCTCTTGCCGTAGGTGTAGGCACACCAATCGCCTGGTTGGAAGATCATTTCCCTTATCCCCTTGTTTGCATGAGTCACGTACTGCCCGGTTGATACAAGCGTTGAATCAAGGCTGTAGCACACTTGGACCGGTTGGAGAAGATTAGGCGAGAAACTCGGCCTTAGGATTTTTGAATGGGATTTTCTGGTGGGTATTGGATGGTGGGACAAAGTGAACCACACGAGGGGTGATGAACCTCGTGATAAATCACAACTTAGAAACTAGGAGGGCTGGTCTCAACTAGGGTTCTAAGCGATAGATTTTTAGGAGAAAAACTCGTAGGGAAAAAGTGCTCTCTTTATTAATAATCAAAAGTTGTCGAACTACAATGCTAAAGCAGCCTTATTAATATGCTCGGCATCTTTCACCTTCTAGGGCCGACCCAAAATAAAAATAGAAAAGATAAAAAAGTGCATAAGGAAAAATTACAAAAACGAAATAACCGAAAAAAGACAACTACCTAAATTGTTCGTGACTCAATAAATGGAAAACTACTAATTCCTACTATGCAAAACAGAAAAGGCAAGTGTATAATTGAAAACCTACCTTCTTACTTTTCAGCCAAGAAATGGAAGGTGGCCGACCTTTCCCACACGCGCCTTAGTCTTAAACTTGTAGTAGGGTTACGAAATGTTGGGCGTTGACCTCTTTTGCCACGAGAGCCCAAGTTCTGAAGTCCTTTGAGATGTTGAGAAGCCATTGGACTCTTCCTTGTACTTTTGGCACAATGCTCCTTGTCGTTGGTCTTCTAAGAGCTTGTCTACCCACAATCTGAACTAGTGGAAGAGTGCCCTTGTTCTGATCCTTGTCATAGCTCCTGGTGGCACCACTGCTGTAGAGACTTCATCCAGGTTCATGCCCTGAAGTTGGTAGCTGAGTTGATCCGAGTCTCTTTGTGTAGAGGTGGAAATGGTGGTGCAATCGCTTGAGCCGGCTGGATTGTGCATAGAGCTGGCCGAGTTGAGATCGGAGCTGGGCAGATCAATTTGTGGGCCGGCGGCGTCATCAGCTGGGCCGGTGGTGTTATTCACGTTGCCGCCTGATGGGCTGGAGGTTTGGACCTCTCCGCCGGAGAAGTCGGTCGGCCCGGCCTGGCTGATCGTAGGACCGGCAGTACCTCTCGGCCCGGCAGACGCGCCAAATGGCTCGGCTGTCTCGGGCAAGCCTTCTAGTTAGCCATTTTGGTCTTCTTGCCGGCTAGACGATCTGATGTCTTCATCATCCCCTCACCCTTCAGTAGGTTTTGACATCAAAACTGGCTCATCTGTAAGGAAAGGAGCTAAATCGGTCGCATTGAATGTGTTAGACACATTAAACTCACCTGGAAGTTCAAGCTGGTAGGTGTTGTTGTTGATCCTCTCCAGCACTTTGAATGGTCTATCTCCTATGGGGGCCAGCTTGGAACTCCTTATGTTGGGGAACCTTTCTTGCCGTAGGTGTAGCCACACCCAATCGCCTGGTTGAAAGATCACTTCTCTTCTCCCCTTGTTGGCGTGAGTCACGTACTGGTCGGTCCTCTTCTCCAGGTTCTCTGCTACCTTCTGGTACAATATTTTGATGAATTCTGCCTTGGATGCTCCATTGAGGTTGGTCATTTCTGCTAGTGGCAGTGGTGTTTGCTCCAAAAGCGTTTAAGGGTTGAAGCCGTAGACCACTTCAAAAGGGGTCTTCTTTGTGGCTGGATACACTGCTCGGTTGTAAGCAAACTCAATGAATGGCAGACACTCCACCCATGTCTTGAGGTTCTTCCCTAGTGTGGTCCTGAGAAGAGTTGACAATGTCATGTTGACTACTTCAGTTTGGCCATCGGTTTGAGGGTGCCATGTGGTAGAGAAGAGCAGCTTCGTGCCAAACTTTCTCCACAGCGTCCTCCAGAAGTGGCTGAGAAATTTGGTGTCTCTGACACGATTGTCCTTGGCACTCCATGAAGTCGCACTACCTCCCTGAAGAATAGTTATGCCGTTTGCGTGGCATCATTAACATTGGCACATGGTATGAAATGTGTCATCTTGGAGAATCGGTCCACCACTACAAAGATAGCATCTTTTTGGTTGACCTTGGGCAGACCTAGAATGAAGTCCATGGAAATGTCTACCCATGGATGTGTAGGTAAGGATAGAGGGAGATACAACCCGTGAGGGTGCACTCGGGACTTCGCTTTCTTGCAAGTGATGCATCTTGCACAATGGGCTTCTACTGACCTTTTGATGTGTGGCCAATAGAAGTGCTCCTTGACCATGGTTAGTTTCTTTTCGACACCAAAGGGGCCCATAAGACCTCCTCCATGAGCTTCTCGGGTGATAAGCTCTCGTAGAGATCCTTGTGGTATGCACAGCCTTCTTTCCTGGAACAAGAACCCATCATGGATGTAGAACTTGCCATGACTCCCTGTGCCACACTCCTTGTAGCTCTCAGAAAAGTCAGGGTCATCCTTATCAAGTCCTTGATGTGCTCAAATCCTAAGACCTTTGCTTCAATTGTAGATATCAAAGCAAACCTACTTGATAGTGCATCGGCTACCACATTATCCTTTCCCTTCTTGTATTTGATGACGTAAGGGAAGGTTTCTATGAACTCCATTCACATACCATGTCTTCTCTTGAGGTTGGTTTGCCTTCTAAGGTGTTTGAGAGTCTCGTGATCAGTGTGGATCACAAACTCCTTGGACAACAACTAATGTTGCCAAGTCTCCAAGGCTCAGATTAGGGCATAGAGCTCCTTGTCATACTTGGGGTAATTCAGTGAGGCCCCACCTAACTTCTCACTGAAGTATACCACTGGCCTTCCTCATTGGGTTAGCATTGCTCCTATGCCTATTCCAGAGGCATCACACTCCAGTTCAAACGTCTTGTTGAAGTCGGGCATGACTAGCACTGGTGCATGCGTGGGGTTGTCCTTCAAGGCTTGGAATTCCTTCTCTTGAGCTTCTCCCAACCTAAACCCCACATTCTTCTTCATTGCTGAAATGTCAATGGTGAGGCAATGCTGCTGAAGTTGGACACAAATCTCTGGTAGAAGCTGGCCAGGCCGTGAAAGCTTCTTACTTGGCTGATGTTGCTCGGTGGTGGCCATTCTTGTATTGCACGAATATTGTCCTCATCAATCTGTTAGTCCAGTGAACTCACAACGAAACCTAGGAAAACAAGCTAGTTAGTACAAAAAGTGCACTTCTTGAGATTGGCATAAAGCTTTTCTTGTCGAAGGGTTTTAAGCAACATCTCAAGATGTCTAAGGTGTTCCCGAAGGCATTTACTGTAAACAAGTATTTCATCAAAGTATACGACTATAAACTTACTGATGTACGCCCTAAGAACTTGGTTCATAAGGCGCATGAAGGTGGTTCGGGCATTAGTCAAGCCAAATGGCATGACTGTACACTCGTAGAAGCCTTGCTTTGTCTTGAAAACAGTCTTCCACTCATCACCTTCTTTCATTCTGACCTGGTGGTATCCACTCTTGACATCTATCTTGGAGAAGACCGTGGCATTGATTGGGATGTTGTTGATGGCTCAGCAGTCTACGCACATTCGCCAAGTCCCATCCTTCTAGGGGACTAGCAATACCGGTACGGCACATGCACTGAGGCTCTCACAAATATAGCCTTTCTCCAGGAGCTCCTTAACTTGCTTCTCAAGCTCTTTGGACTCCTCTGGACTCATCTGGTAGGCTGGTCGATTGGGCAAGGCTGCTCCGGGCACGAGGTCGATCTGGTGCTCAATGCCGCGTAAGGGAGGCAAGTTTGCTGGTATCTCCTCAGGAAAGACATCCTGGAATTTGTTGAGGAGAGCTGCTACTTCAGGAGGTAGCTCTACCTGTTCTTTCTCTACATTCAACACTTCTTTGAAAACCATTAGTAGCATTAAATCCTTCGAGGCCAAAGCTCTCCGGACATGACTCGGTTGAATAAGAAAATTAGATTTAATGGGCTTCTTTTCCTTACTCATTTGTAGTTGTAACTCGTGTACCTGCGCAGGTGTGAGAGGGGCTAGGATGGCCTTTCTCTTATCGTGCACAAAGGTGTATAGATTGGTCCGGCCATCATGCCTTGTCTCCTTGTTGAATTGCCATGGTCTTCCTAGCAGAATATGGCCAACTTGCATGGGTACCACATCGCAAACTACCTGGTCTTGGTATCTGCCCACACTTAATGGCACGGTTACTTGTTCATAGATATTGAGCTCCACCATGTCATCAAGCCATCTCTGTCGATATGGCCGGGGCAGCTTTGTCTTCTCTAGACCTAGCTTATCAACCATATATGCACTAGCCACGTTAGTGCAAGAACGATCATCGATGATGAGATTACATACCTTGCCCTTGATGGTGCACCGGCTATAGAAGATGTTCTCCCTTTGAATGGTCTCGGAGGGGTCTACCATTGCACTGAGGATGCGTCAAGTGACCAGTACCTCTCCCACATCAGGGTACTCTATGTCTCTGTAGTCTGCTTCTGGTTCGAAATCCTCTTCATCTTGAGACACATATTCTCCAGCTTCCATGATCAGCATGACCCGGTTGTTTGGGCACTCCCTTGAGATGTGACCGCGACCCCTACAATTAAAACAAGTGATATCACGTGATCTCTTAGGGTTAGAATACGTACTGGGCTCTCTCTGGTCACGGGCTTGTTCTGGAGGCTTGCTCTTGAACCGTGATTCTATCTCTATACTCTTGCCTTTGTCTACGGGCTTGGTGCCATTGCTTGGTGCCTAAGGCGTCTTAGGCGTGTTGTGTATGTCTTGGCTCTTATGCTTGATGTGCTATTCAGCCTGGACAGAGAGGTGGAACAAGTCCTTGAAATCACTATAGATTTGTCTCTCCACTTTTCGGCTGATCCTTTCTTGCAATCCATCCAAGAATTGAGCCATCAATGCTTCTTCATCGTCATTGAGCTCCAGGCTATTCCTTAGTCTCTCAAACTCCTCATAGTACTCTTCTACTGATCTTGTGCCCTGTTTAAGAGTACGAAAACGGCGTTGCAAATCTCTATGAAAATAAGGTGGAACAAACATTTGTCTCATGAGATCCTTTATGTAGACCCAAGATCCTACGGGTCTCAATCTCCTTCGCCTATGGCCAGAAGCCTCATGATCCCACCAGATGAGAGCATTATCCGTGCGTTGTGCTACTGCCATGGAAACTCTCCTAGGGCTTGGTTGGTTGTAGTGGTCGAAGATGTGATCCATCCTCCTTTCCCAATCTAGATAAGCCTTGGGGTCTACTTTTCCTGCAAAACTAGGAGGTGTTAGTTTGACATCGTGACTGTTTACCCGGTTGTAGGCGTAGTCATATCCATCCTCATGATGTCTAGGGGGCATCCGTGGTCTCTGGTGGTGACCATATGGCTCGTAGCCATTGCCCTCTGCTTCTGGTTTCCGTGGAGGTCCTCTTGGCCTAGGGTGATAGCCATGAGGCTGTTGGCCCTCATCTTCATCCTGTTGGGATTCCTCCGATTCTGGGCGTGCCTTTGGGTGATCAGGACCTTCAGCAGGGTCTTCGTCAGCCCTCACGTGCCTTATGGCCTAAAATCTCACCGGCCTCTTCCATGCTCCAACCTCTCGCCGATTGATGCGAGTTGTGTTTGGAGGGTGGTGAACATGGCCATCATGGCCTCAATGGCATCTTGATTTCCTTCTTCAGCCATTGTGTTCTACAAGAAAAAAAAAGAAAAAGTAGAAAAAAGGAAATATCTAATAATCAATGCGCAAATCTTCCTAGATTTCTAGCCGATTTTCCTTTAATTTTTGGGATAATTTTCTTGTTTTTAGTTTTCGATTTAACCTAAATCTAATGGCAATATGCTTTAGCAAAAAGGAAAAAAAAAGAAGTTGCAATGAAAAGAGTGAATCTAAACCCTAGTGATGCGCATAGGAGATAGATGGACTCGGATTGATTTTTAGGTGATATTATTTTTATTTTTTTAATGGAACTAAACTAATGTACGAAACTGAATAAAAACTGAATTAAAGGATAGAAACAACCTGGTTTTATGAGATTAAACTCTGATACCAAAATGATACAAGCCTTAAATCAAGGCCGTGACACACTTGGACCGGTTGGAGAAGATTACGCGAGAAACTCAGCCATAGGCTTCTTGAATGGGGTTTTCTGGTGGGTATTGGATGGTGGGGTGAAGTGAACCACACAAGGGGTGAAGAGCCTCGTGATAAATCACAACTTAAAAGCTAGGAGGGCTGATCTCAACTAGGGTTCTAAGCGACTAGACTTTTATGAAGAAAACTTGTAGGGAAAAAGTGCTCTCTTTATTGATACAAGCCTCGATTCAAGGCTTATACGCGCGTGGGCTGTTTGGAGAAGTTTAGGTGAGAACCTCAAGCTTAGGCTTCTGGATAGGGGTTTTCTGGTTGGTAAACTATGGAAGGGTGAAGTGAAACACACGAGGGGTGATGAACCTCGTGATAAATCACAAACTTAGAGCTAGGAGGGCTGGTCTCAACTAGGTTCTAAGCGCACAAGTCTCTTGAGAGAATAACTTGTAGAAATAAATTCGATCTTTATTAATTATCAAAAAGGTTGTCGAACTACCATGTTGGAAGGAGCCTTATTAATATGCTCGACAGGTTGACCTTCTAGGGTCGACTCAAGAAAAGAAATGGAAAACTTACAAAAGTGCACAAATGGAAAACTTACAAAAGTGCATAATCAAAAAAGGACATATTCCTAAAATTTCTTTGAAAGAAAAATGTAAATGATCTAAATCCTACCCTGCAAAACAGAAAGAGGCAAATATCTAATTTGAAAACCTACCTTACTTACCTCACGGCCAAGAAATGGAAGGTGGCCATCCTTGTGGCATGCATGCGCCTTGCTCCTAGTCTTCGACTTGGAGTAGGGTTATGAATCTTTGGGCCCTGACCTCTCTTGCCATTGAAGCCCAAGTCTCTGAAGTCCCTTGCATTGTGGAGAAGCCTTTGGACTCTTCTTTACACTCTTGGCCCAATGCCCTTCCTCGATCATCCTCTAGGAGCTTGTCGACCCACAAGCTGAATTTGTGGAAGAGTGCCCTTGATCTGCTCCTTGTCATTGCCCCTGGTGGCACCACTGGTGTAGAGATTTCCTCTAGATGCATGTCTTGAATCTGGTAGCTTATCTGGTGATGAGGACATAAGGTCATACATCCAGCCAGGAGACCAGACTGGCCGACCAGGAAGCTTGCCCGAGACAGCCGGACCATCTGGCACGCCTGCCGGCCCAAGCAGTACCGCAGGACCCTCGACCACAAGG
>JAEVFF010001302.1:0-24589 GCA_018901945.1 Pugionium dolabratum
TATAATCCTGACTCACAGAGGACACACAGCGACATGGTGCTCACCCCAAATAAAGCCAAATCAATTCATGCACCATACATCAAGTTGGAGTTTTTGAAACTTACCATATTTGGAACTTTCCGTATATGAAAGTCTCCAAACGTTTCTTTGGCGACCAGGAGACTTTTTGGTACTTCTAGGAGCTCCCTTAAGCACTTCTAGAAGTGCAAATACGCCTTGGACCAGGCGGGTCCATCCATGCCTTCAAATGAACCGATTGGAGCCCTTTATGGCAAGTGAGATGGCCAACTGGTTTAATCACTTGCAAACAAAAACATGGCATCCAGGAGATATTATTAAGGCCCTAAGGAAGCCCAAAATAAACCTACCATGCACCAGCCACCATAGGATCAGGCGAATCCCTTTCCTCCAAGACTTGCCATATATGGACCAAAGTGCACTTAATGTGTTCAGATTGCAATATCTCTATTCCTTGCAACTTGGGCACGTATTGAAGACTTTCCAAAGCATCCAGGATGTACCTAGACACATTACATTCGCCCCAAAGCTCTCAAGATACAAGCATATACACTTTCCTTGTTGGCCAAACTAGACATTAATGGCCAACAGCCATATATTTTAAATATATGATTTCCTTTTCTCTTTTTTAGGTTTAGGACCGTTGCTAGGAGCACTATATAAGCTCAGCACGACCTCATTGTAAAGATAGACCACCATTGAAATAAAAGTTGAATACAAAGTATTTTCTTCAAAGCCTTGTCTTTGAACTTGTTCTTATTCTTTAGAAACTAAGTGTGTGATTCACTTCCTTTCTATTGAAACCACGACCAGGTTAGTTTGAGAGATTCAAACTCCTTTGGTTCACCTTTGATTGGGTGATTCGATCAAAACCCCCTCCTTTTAGTTCCCATGCCCGATTAAGCCAAGAGAGATTCTAGGCTTTGCGAGTCATGGCTGTACCGCTTGTAAGATTGATACTCAATCTTACATCACCAAGTCTCTGGAGTTCTTTGAGATGTTGAGAAGCCCTTGGATGCATCCTTGCATTCTTCTCCCAATGCTCCTTGTCGTTGATCTTCTAGGAACTTGTCTACCCACAAGCTGAACTTGTGGAAGAGGGCCCTTGTTCTACTCCTTGTCATGGCTCATGTTGGCACCAATGGTGTAGAGACTTCATCTAGGTTCATGCCTTGAAGCAGGTAGCTGATCTGATCCGAGTCTCCTTGTGTAGAGGTGGAAATGGCCGTGTGATCGCTTGAGCCGGCTGGGCTGTGTGTAGAGCTGGCCGAGTTGCACACGGAGTCGGCCAGATAACCTGGTGGGTCGGCGGCATCACCAACTGGGCCGGAGGTGTTAGTCACGTTGCAGCCAGTTGGGCCGGAGGTTTGGGCCTCTCCGCCGGCGAAGTTGGTCCGCCAGGCCTGGCTGATCGTAGGGCCGGCGTTACCGCTTGGCCCAGCAGACTCTCCAAATGGCTTGGCTGTCTCGGGCATGCCTTCTGGACAGCCATTTTGATCTTCTGGCCGGCCAGACGATCTGGTGTCCTCATCACTCACGTGGGAGTAGAGACTATGAGGATGAGCATAGAAGAGAGATGAAGGCCTCGAATGAGAAGCTGGACAGGCTACTGCAAGTATCTCAACGGGCAGTGAACTTTGTAGGAGAGTTTGATAGGTACCATGGGTATCAAGAAGAACGTAATGAAGTCCTGGAAGGTCATGTGGAGATGAATTACATTGGAGGACCCTCAGAGTATCAGAAAGGTTTCAATCTGAACTAGCGAAGCCACCCCAACTTCTCCTATAGAACCCTCAAGACTAAACATTTCCTCCCTATATGCCGCAAGACTAAAGCTACCAGTCCTACAAGCCTCCATCTCAAGGTTTCCAGAAAGCGTATGTGGCAAGACCCAAGAAACAGCGTTCTGGATTTCAACCAAAGGTGAGGTACAATCAGCAGCACCAACCCCTTTCTCTCAATGCCCCACCAGCGACAAACCTAGCCAAAAAGATAATACGAAGGCACTACTGCAGAAAATCTTGGAAGGTTAGAGAAAGGGAGCAATGGAGATAAGCAAGAAGATGTCTGAAATCAACAACAAGGTTATACAATTCTTTTGGGGAGCTCAGTGCCAAGTAGGAGCACCTCTCGTCTCATCTAAAGGCCCGGGACAGCGAGGTTGCTTAGATGGCTGCATCTTCTTCTGCACCAAAAGGTAAAATCCCTGGTAAATCTGAACCAAACCCAAGGAAGTACTGTCAAGCTATCACAATGAGAAGTGGGAAAGAACTCTCAACTAGAGAGGGAACTGATAGGCTTGAAAAGGATGAGCCCAATGAAATGATCGATTCCCCTCAGGTTGCTGATAAGGAAGGGTCTAATGCGAAGGACAAAGAGACTGAGGAGAACTCTCCCAAGACCAGTGAGGGGACTAATGGAGAGGAAGCAGCGTTCATCCCAGCCCCTTACATGCCTAAGCTCCTATTTCTAAGAAGGTTCAAAAATCCGATTCTAGACAAGCATTACGAGAAGTAGAAGAACCTGATACACTCGATTCCAGTAACTTTGCCTTTAATGGACTTGGTAATGCATTGCTCGATAGTGAAAAAGTTGACTAGTGACGTGTTAGATAAAAGCAAAATCCTTGAGGAAAGGTTATGAGTGTAGTGCCATAATTTGGAGTTCTATGCCAAAGAAAGTACAGGATCCAAGGAGCTTCACTCTACCGTGTACTCTATAGCCCATATCATTTGGAAACTGTCTGGTTGATCTTGGAGCAAGTGTGAGTTTGATGCCATTGATAGTCTCCAAACGTTTAGGCCTTTCAAACTTCAAGAAGACTCGTATCTCACTACCGCTTGGGGACAGATCTATAAGGTACCCCATAGGAGTTCTAGAAGACTTGTCGTTGAAGGTCAGAAATGTAGTAATCCCTACAGAGTTTTGTGTGCTAGTGATGGATAAGGAGCCAACCCTTCTTCGCTACTACTGGAGCAATCATTGACGTAAAGAAGGGAATCATAGACCTTAACTTAGGGACCAGAACTCTGAAGTTCAACCTCATGGATGTGCTAAAGAAATCGACCATGGATGGAAATGTCTTCTCTATCAAAAACCTTCATAGATTGAGAGGAGGAGCACCTAGAGGAGTTGACCGTGGAAGACCCCCTGGAGATAGAACTCATGAGAGAGAGGAGGCTGTGTGATCCTGAACGAGAATGCCCTGGAATAGGAAAATATGCTGGATTCGCACAATGCCAACAAAGGAGCAGGATGTTTGCTGGAGATGCTTGAAGAAGAAGAGGATACAAAGTCAATTGAAGTTAGCAATGGTAAGTCTAGCAATGAAGAGGACTGGAGTGAGCTAAAGGCACCAGAGCTGGACCTGAAACCACTACCGAGTGGGCTAAGGTATGAATTTATTGGTCCTAATCATACATACCTTTAATAGTGAATGATGACTTGAAAATTGATGAAACTTCCATGCTTTTGAATGAATTGAAAAAGTATAGGAAAGTCATAGAATATTCACTAGATGACATTAACGGTATAACTCCTTCTTTGTGCATGCATAGGATATATCTAGAAGATAAATCGAAATTGTCTATAGAACACCAACGTAAGCTGAACCCAAACCTTATGGAAGTGGTTAATAAAGAGATTCTGAAATTGCTAAACTAGGGAAAAATCTACCCCATTTCGGATAGTATTTGGATTTCTGCAGTTCATGTAGTTCCTAAGAATGGAGGAATCATTGTTGTTAAGAATAAAAAAGATGAATTGATCCCAACTAATACTATAACTGGACAACATATGTGCATTGATTACCGTAAGTTGATGTATCTACTAAGAAAGGCTACTTCCCTTTACCCTTCATCGATCAAATGCTGGAGAGGTTAGCTAATCACTCTTTCACTGCTTTCTAGATGGATATTCAGGTTTCCTTCAGATTCCTATCCATCCTCAAGATCAGGAGAAGACGACTTTCCAAGCCTCTATGGCACCTTTTCTTATTGAAGGATGCCATTCAGGTTGTGTAACGCATCAGCTACTTTTTAGCGGTGTATGATGTCTATCTTCTCTGATCTAATTGAGGACATAATGGAAGTATTCATGGATGATTTTTCAAGGTATGGTTCTTAGTTTGTTGTATGTCTTTCTAACCTGTGCACAATACTTAAGCGGTGTGAAAAAGCAACCTTGTCCTCAACTAGGAAAAATGCCATTTCATGATACATGAAGAAATTGTGTTGGGGAACAGGATATTTTCAAATGGAATTGAGGTTGACAAGGCAAAGATAGACGTCATGACAAATTTTGAAGCTCCAACCTCCGTCTAGGGAATCAAAAGCTTCTTTGGAAATATAGAGGTTTACCAAAGATTCATCAAGGACTTCTCCAGTATTGTTAGGCCGCGTACAAAGCTGTATGCAAGGATGTGGACTTTTTTTATCAGAAGTATCAGAATGCTTTTGAAAGGATGAATTTGGGTGTTTGTGAGTGCACCCATAGTGCAGCCACCTGATTGGGATCTTCCTTTCGAGGTAATGCAACCACTGAGAAGGATCTGCTGGACATAGTGTTTGCATTCGAGAAGTTCATATCATACATGGTTGGATCTAAGGTAATTGTGCACATGGATCATGCAGCAGTGCGATACCGCCTGACCAAGAAAGAAACCAAGCCAAGTCTCTTATGGTGGATCCTACTCCTGCAATAATTCCATTTAGAGATGAAGGATAAGAAGAGGATCGAATACAGGGTAGCAGATCACTTATCAAGGCTGAAAAAGGACGAGTTGATACCAATCAATGATTTCCTACCAAAAGAGCAGGTAAATTGATCAAGACGAATGAAGACTTGGGTGAGGAAATTTATCAAACCTTGATGGAAGTGAGTCTCCCATGTTATGCGGACCGGGTGAACTACTTTGCTGTAGATGAGGAGCCTCCAAACCTCCAAGCTTATCAAAGGAAAAAGTTCTTCAAGGATGTCTAGCACTACTATTGGGATGAGCCATGTCTGTATAGACAAGGGAAAGATAATTTTTTCAGGAGATATCTATCGGAAGGAGAGGTTCCCAGAGTTCTCTTCCATTGTCATGGTTTAGATTACGGAGGGCACTCTGGTATGTACAAGACAACGGTGAAGATACTTCAAGCAAGGTTTTGGTGGCCAACTATATTCAAAGACACCGACAAATTCATCTCTAGGTGTGATCCTTGCCAGAAAAAGGGGAGCATTGGAAAAAGGAGAGAGATGCCGTAGAATCCTATCTTTGAAGTTGAACTATTTGACGTTTGGGGTATTGACTTCATGGGCCCATTGCCCTCTTCTTATGGTAATCAGTATATTCTGGTGGCAGTTGAATACGTGTCCAAATGGGTAGAATCCATTGTCAACCCAACGAATAATGCAAATGTTGTTCTTAAACTGTTCATGACGATCATCTTTCCAAGGTTCGTGATTGAGGCACTTACTTAATCAACAAGGTCTTTCAAAATGTTTTTAAGAAGCGTGGAGTTAAAAACAAAGTAGCCACAACTATCACCCTTAGACATCGGGTCAGGTGAAATATTCAAATCGCTAGATTAAAGCCATAGTGGAGAAAATGGAAGGGAAGACCAAGAAGGACGAGGCAGCAAAACTAGACGATGTTTTGTGAGCAAACCGGACTGCGTGCAAGACGCCCATTTGAACCACCCCTTCAACCCCTATATGGGAAATCTTGCCACCTTCCTGTGTAGCTTGAGTACAAAGCATTTTGGGCAACCAAGTTTCTGAACTTTGAGATAAAGACAGCCAATAGGAAACGTCTGATACAACTGGGGGAACTTGAGGAGATCAGAAAAGATGGATACAAAAGCTTTAGGATCTATAAGGAAAATACCAAGGTATTTCACGACAAGAAGCTCATTAAGCGTACTTTTAAGGCTGGAGATCAAGTGCTGCTGTTCAATTTACAGATGAAGATTTTTCTCGGTAAGCCTAAATCCAGGTGGTAAGGACCCTTTGAGATTAAAGAAGTCCATCCATACGTAGCAATCGTGTTGATCAGTCACCCAAGAGAAGATTTCACCATTAATGCCCAACGTTGCAAGCCTTACCTTGCTAACGTAGGGTTGGAGGACAACACCTCGATCTCACTTTAGGATGCCCCACATGCCTAAGAACTAGCACCGTCAAGCTAGAGACATAAAAGAAGCGCGCTTGGGAGGCAATCCATGTTATCCTTGTACATAAAACTCATTTCGTATGTTTTGTTTCGTTTCTATTTTATGTTTTGGTACGATCGCAAACAAGTCGGGCACGGATGGAAGATGTGAGATCGGCCACCTGACCAATCTTGTACTGGTCAATCGCGCATGGCCCGGAATCCATGGAATTCCTTGGATCGGCCACTCGGGCGTTTGTGACCAGTCTGATCGCAGGAAAAAATCAGAGAGACCGGCCACTCGACCGATCTCGGACTGCCCGATCATGCAAGGCACGGAATCCATTGAATTCTTCAGACCAACTACTCGGCCGATCGTGATCAGGCCGATCGCAGGCGAAGTCCACGAGACCAGCCACTCTGCCAATCTTAAATTGGCTGATAGGGCATGGCCAAAAACTTCAAGGAATTGCTAGAAATCAATGCAGCCAATGAGAAACGTCTGATAAAACTAGAGGAACTTGAGGAGCTCATACAAGACGGATATGAAAGCTCTATGATAACCATGGTGTTTACATTGTTTCACCATGCGTTTCACCACCTTTTTCGTGTTTTCAGTGGCATTTTAGGCATTCTATCAACCAATTTACATTCATTCGCATTTGGCATTGTATTCTATAGGTTAGTTCATGCATCTTTGCATCTTACATACCTTCTCGATGTTTTCAGGTACAACGAGAATTTAGACGGGATCAAGCCGCAAGAATTGGCCAAAGTGTCTATTGGAAGCCATGAGATTAGCCATCAGGCGGATCATAAGAATCCTTCCAGCCCATCACGACATCGGCCATCTGGCCTTTCTCAGGCTAGCCAATCCCAAACCTACTCACTATGCATCACTAGATCAGCCATCAAGCGGATCTCATGTGGCCGATCTCAAGCCAACACCTCTGCCCATCACCAAATCGATCATGAGAGCCCAATCCCACCATGGCCGATCTAATGGGTGAATCTCGGGCCAACCCAAGTCCAAAATTTCTTAGACCTATTTTTACTTAACCAGTTTTTCTCGGAACTAAACCTAATGGTTGGAGATACTATATAAACCCTTGTTAAACACTTTTAACCTAAGTTTTACTGAATTTTCTTTTAGTTTATTGCTCTGGATGTTTTTAGAGAGAGGAGAGATTGGTTTCAACCTTAGTTCTTGCACTCTTGGTTTCTATTGAAGGATTTCTCTACCCTATCTCTTATCTTATGTTTTTTTTGCTTTTACTTCTTTTTGGTTGCTCTTTTATTGAATATGTTTGAGTTGTTTTTTGTATGGATTTTGGGTAAGGTAGATTAGAGGAATCTGATATTGACTTAAGGTTTTTAAGGTAGATTAGATGAAAAATTCCTGATGTTTAGAGTGTGCTTAATGCTAGAGATTGAAGTAGCTAATCAATGCTTAGATCGATGATGTTCTACTCCTGAGAAGTGTAAACAGAACGTGTAGGTAGGCCTAAACATGCTTATTACATCTTAGCCAATGAGAGTTGATGTCTTAGGTGATAGGTGGGCAGGATTAGACTTGAATCCAATGATCACTAGATGATAGATTACTGTGCAAAAGACTTGTAGTATATAGGCTGATGAATGGGCTGTTACCACGAGACTGGATCAGTCTAATAGATAGTGTTATAAGTCTTAGGGATTTATCTAATCGAACATGTAGAATCATTAGTCAAAGAAAGATTTCCTCGAGTTGAATGCCTTGTCCACTATCCATATTTCTTGCTTATTGAATTAACTTGTCTTTACTTCCTTTGCAATTAGATAATTAGGCTAAAAAAATCAATTAGTATCAACCTAGATTTAAGTGTTTCATGCATTTCTAGTGTGCTATTCTTACTTCCCTGAGGATTTGATATCCAACTACTACTCGATTTGCCTTACACTTGGAATTGTATTCGGGATTAAAAGTTTTTGGCACCGTTGCCAGGTAAGTTAGCAATAACCATTTTTTCACTTAGAGACTAGGTTTTATTTTCTTTTTCTTTTGACTACATTTACTTGGTTTCTACAGGTTCATGAATACAAGAAGCCGGGGACACATAACCCCGTAATCTAGTGACATCGACATTCTATAGTTGGACAGAGAAGCTGCAAGTGCAAGGAGAGAGCGATCAGATCGTCTAAGGAGGGATTTAAAGATGGAACACCACGACCAGAACCTGCCACAGAATGCTGAGAATGAAGCTAAAGGAGCTGGAGGTCAGTATAAGAATGCATGGAGAGCAAGAGGTCCAATGCACCCACATAGGCCTTAGCGAGTGATCGGGACTTTTGATAAGCCACACATATATGGGTACCGAACAAGAATTTTCCCACCCCTGTTGAAAACAACAACTTTGACATCAAGGCAAGATTGATAAACATGGTGCAAGACAGTAAATTCCACAGTACGCCAATGGAGGATCCCCTAGATCACTTGGAACAATTTTGATAGGCTTTGGGGAACTGTCAAGATCAATGGGATTTCAGAAGATGCTTTCAAGCTAAGGTTGTCCCCATTTTCTCTAGGAGACAAGGCTCACAAGTGGGAAACAATCTGCCACATGATACCATCACCTCATGGGATCAATGCAAGAAGTTGTTTCTGGCCAAGTTCTTCTCAGCCTCAACGACAACAAGGTTAAGGAATGAGATCTCAGGTTTTGTGCAGCATGGTAATGAAAGCTTCCCTGATCATGAGAGCTTTTCAAGGGCTACACAGCACAATGTCCCCATCACTCTTCAGTACCCTATACAAAGACTGCTCCCTAGAATTCGTATGCTCCTAGACATGGCGAGCAATGGGAACTTCCATGGACAGGAAGCTGAAAGTGGAATGATCTTGGTGGAGAATCTTGCTCAAAGTGATGGGAATTATGGGGAAGACTATGACAGAGCTTCACATGGGAGAAAGTCTATGAAGATGAGCATAGAAGATAAATGAAGGCACTGAATGAGAAGCTTGAATACTGCTGCAAGTGTCTCAACGAGCAGTGAACTTTGTAGGAGAGTTTGATAGGTACTGAGGGTATCAAGAAGAAGGGAACGACGTCCAGTAATTTCATGAGGACATGAACTACATTGGAGGGCTTTCAGGATATCATAAGGGTTTCAATCAGAACTACCAAAGACATCCCAACTTCCATACAAAAGCATCAACATGGAGAACCCACATGACTTAACGTTTCCTCCAAAGCTACCACCCCTACAAGCCTCCACTTCAAGGTTTCGAGCAAGGGTACATAGCAAGACCAGAGTATCAGCCTTCGGGATTTCAACCATATGGGATACAATCAGCAGCAGCAGCCCCTTTCACTCAATGCACCACCCGCATCTAAGGTTGTCCATGAAGATGACACGAAGGTACTATTGCAAAAGATCTTGGATCGTCAGGGAAAGGGAGCAATAGAGATGAACAAGAAGATGACTGAGATCAACAGCAAGATAGAAAATAACTTCGAGAGCTGAGCGCCAAGTATGAGCACCTCTCGTCTCATCTTAAGGTGCTGGACAACCAGGTTGCACAAATAGCTTTTTCTTCTTCTGCACCGAAAGATAAACTCCCTGGTAAACCTGAAGTAAACGCACGAGAATACTGCCAATCCATCTTGATAAGCAGTGAAGAGGCATCCACATCTTGGGGGGGGGGGAGGTAGAGGAAACCGAGCTAGAAGGGCAAGAAAGCGACGATGAGCTTTTGAATGAAGCAAATGGAAACACGGTTAACCCTACCCCAGTAGAAGCTGGAAAGGTTCCTCCCAGAGTTTAAGATATGAATGAGGAGAAGAGAGAGAGACCTACGAAATGGAAAGATTTTAGAAACTTCAATTTCCCAGTAGGTTTAAAGAGCGAATCCTCAAACTGTAATACAAGAAGCTCAAGAAAAAACTAAACTCAATCAATGGGCCACTCCTAGGCTGGCTGAAAGATCATCCAGCGATGAAAAAGCTCGAGGAATATGAGATGGAGAAAAGAAAGGATGTTTAGGAAGGACCAGCAATGGACAATCATGAGTGTAGTGCAATACTCCAAGGCTCTACATAGGAGAAGCTTCAAGATCCAGGTAGTTTCACTCTTTCTTGCACCTTAGGACTTATGTTCTTTGGTAAATATCTGGTGGATCTTGGAGCTAGTGTGAGCCTCATTCCTCTGATGGTTGCTCAAAGAGTGGGTTTAACGGACTTCAAAAAGGCTTGCATATTCCTGGTTTTAGGAGACAGGTCTAAGAGGTCTCCTATTGGGGTCTTGGAAACTTACCGGTGAAGGTTGGCAACTCAATAATTCTCACGGATTTTGTTGTGCTAAAGATGGATGAGGAGCCAGAAAACCCAATAATATTGGGGAGACCATTCCTAGCCACCGTAGGAGCTGTAATCGACGTGGCAAAAGGTATGATTGAACTCAATTTAAAAACTTCTACTCTCAGGTTCAACATCAAAGACACATGCAAGGAACACACCATTGAGGGCAAAGTTTTCTCTGTAGCATCCTTTGGAGGTTTGGAGGATATGAACGGGAAGCCATTAGCATCGACCAAAGATGAACATATCTTGGAGAATGAAGACACTAGCAATGGTAAGTCTAGTGAGAAAGACAAGTTGGTGAGCACAAAGCAGAAAAGACAGACCCAATATCGAGACCAAGTGATCTACATATCAAGCCCAAGCTACCCAGATACAAACAGGAGAAGGAAAAAGGAGCTAGGGCAAGTGGAAGGATACTGCCCTTGTGGCCGATCGCGGGTAGGCCAATCGCAGACCAAGGATGTGAGATTGGCCATTGGGCCGATCTGAGGAGACCAATCGTGCATGAAGCGGGAAACCTCCTGGACACTCTCCGATCATCCACTAGGCTTATTTCACTGGAGGACCTCTTTGGCCACTCCAACTACATAGCAGCGCACCCAAGAACGAGTACACCATCTCTCTCAACCCCTTCCCTCCAATAAAGAGGTACCAATCACTCAAAATTGCCCCTGTTTTTATCATTTTTGTATCCGTTATTTTCATCTCTCTTTCGTATTTATTTTCTAACCGAGACGGTGCAAGATAAGTCCAGGGAAGGGGACGCTAACGGTCACATTTGCATCATTTTGCGTTGAAAATATATTTATGCATTAGAAAAGCACAAAAAATGAAAAAAACTCGTAACCAAAAAACAATTTCATTGTCTTTTACATTTCATGAGTTAGAATTGAGTCTAGAAGCATATAGGATTTTACTGGATTTGCATATGGATCATGATTAGACTGCCTTGACTAAGTTGCACTTAGGACTAAGATTGAAATCCTTGGTAGGAGTACTATGATGCTTGCACTATTTAGAAACTTGGGAATCTTGTATTGTGCCGCATATTATTACGTAGATCATTCTCGGGAATTGATATGTGTCTAATTTGTTCTTAACTCCATAAATTACAATCTTAAATGGAATTGAAATTATCTTATGTGCATCTTTCTTAAGACTTGTTCATGGATACTGATATTGATGTGATCGTGATGAGGATCAAGCCCATGATCAACTCCAAATGGTTGTGGATAGTGGATGAATGAATTTAAGTTAAGGAATGGGTGAAATGATGGTGTAACTTGCGGATGTGTGAGCTATTAAGTGGATGGATCCAAGAACAAGGGGAAATGGATGATACTTCTCAAGGATGGTGGAAAATCCTTGGACTATCGGCTTGCTCTGTGTGAATGACAAAGGCCAGGCACGTTGGGCAAGGGGTGAATCAAATTGAAATTTCCAATGGTGATGAAGATCCCTTAGACTTTCGGCTCTTGAGAGGAATGAGAAAGTGTTCTAAAATTCCTTATTCAAGAGGATGATCAAACGAGTTTAGGAAGCAGATTTGCTATTAAAATGTTTGATGATTGAGAAAGAAGGATACAAGAGAGTACTTATAGTAGTATAGGAAATTGAAAATGACTCCTAATTTGACTTAGGGAATTACTTAGGGAATACTTAGACAACTAAGACAAAGACTAAGAAGTAAATAATGTTTTGACTTGATTCTTCCTCTCTTATTTCGTGGATGATGAGATAGAATGGGCCTTGATTCACCAAGAGGCTGTGGTAAAGTATCTTGGGCTTGCCTCACTAAAAACCTATCTTAGAAAACCCATTGGGACCAAACTAAGAATAGAGAAAAAGAGTACAATCCAAGGCACCTCTTTTGGTGAGGTTTAGCTCGCTTGAATCGCAACCAATGTAGTTGGATTAGCACACACTAAACTGGTCTGAATGGCATTGAGAAGGCATTGTAATGTTGTCTTAAGTTTGGCTTGCTTGGATCGGGTAATGGGCCATTGAAGATTTCTAGGCTTTCATCTCCAATATTCGCAGGTTCTAGCTGCTCCTTAGCATCTTTAATGGCTTCTTCCTCCTCTGGTTCAAGCTGCTCCTTAGGTTGTGGTTCCTTGATAGCCATACTCACATTATCCTCCCCCATTTGAGAAGGATTTGACCTCAAATCTGTTTCATCTGCAAAATATGGAACCAAATCAGTAATATTGAAGCTTGAACTCACTTGGTACTTACCTTAAAGATCCAGCTGGTAGACATTGTCATTGATCTTCTTGATGAATTTGAATGGGCCATCAATGCTAGGCATTAGCTTGGATTTCCTTTCACTAGGAAATCTATCTTTGCACAAATGGATCCACACCAAGTCTCCTTCCTCAAATGCTAACTCCTTTTGGCCTTTATTGGATTGTTGAGCATAAATCTTAGTCTTATTTTCAATATTGAGCCGAGTCTTCTCATGAATTTTTTTAACCAACTCAGCCTTTTTCTTTCCATCAAGGCTTGTCCTTGAAATCAAAGGTAAAGGCATTAGATCCAAAGGTTAGATGGGATTGAACGCATAAAAAATTTCGAATGGTGAGTACTTAGAAGCAGTATGCCTAGCATGATTATGTGCGAATTCAACATGAGGTAAGCATTCTTACCAAGTACTAAGATTCTTTTTAATCAAAGCTCTTAGAAAAGTATACAAGGTTCTAGTACTACTTCAGTTTGACCATCCGATTGCGGGTGACAAGTTGTGGAGAAACAAAACTTAGTTCCTATCTTATACCAAAGTGTTTTCCAAAAGTAAATAAGGAACTTAATGTCTCTATCTGATACTATGGTCCTAGGCATGCCATGAAGTCTAACTATCTCCTTAAAGAATAATCTGGTAATGTTAACAGCATCATCCGTCTTATGACAAGGAATAAAGTGAGCCATTTTGGAAAACCTATCAACTACAACAAACACAGAATCCTTTCCAGTCTTAGTTTTAGGCAATCCAACAACAAAATCTATAGAAATATCATGCCAAGGGTGCAAAGGTAGAGAAAGAGGGGTAAACAAACCATGCTTTGGATTGTGGATTTTGCTTGCTTGCAAGTTACACATCTTTGGCAAGCTTTCTCAACACCATCCTCATGTGTGGCCAAAAGAAGTGTTCCTGCAATACATTTAATGTCTTTGCCACGCCAAAGTGACGCATAAGACCAGCTGAATGTGCTTCCTTAACAAACAAGACTCGCAAAGAGGACTTAGGTACACATAACCAATTATCATAAAACAAGAAACCTTCACTCTTAAGGTATTTTTCTAGTACCAAACTTCTCACAAGAAGCATAAATATCCTTAAAATCAAAATCAGAAGCTTATAACTATTTGATTTGCTCAAAACCTAGCAGTTTAACTTCTAAAGAGTTCAAAAGCACATACCTCCGAGAAAGAGCATCGGCTACTACATTCTCTTTACCTTTCTTGTATTTGATCACATAAGGGAAGGTCTCAATGAATTCGACCCACCTAGCATGTCTTTTGTTCAGCTTTTGTTTCCCTTTGAGATTTTTGAGTGACTCATGGTCGGTATGGATCACAAACTCCTTGGGCCAAAGATAATGTTGCCATGTTTGCAAGGACCTCACAAGCGCACATAGTTCTTTGTCATAGGTTGGGTAACTGAGTGTGGCCCCTCCAAGTTTCTCACTAAATTAGGCTATGAGCTTCCTTTCCGGCATAAGAACAACACCAATACCAACTCCTGAGGCATCACATTCAATTTCAAAAGTTTTATCAAAATTAAGAAGAGATAGCACCGGGGAGTGTGTGAGCTTGTCCTTCAAGGTTTTGAATGCCTGCCCTTGCGCCCGCTCCCAATTAAATCCCACATTGTTTTTGATAACCTCAGTGAGTGGAGCTGCTATAGTACTAAAGTCCATGGCAAATCTCCGGTAAAACCCAGCTAGGCCATGGAAGCTCCTTACTTCCCCAACATTCTTTGGACTCGGTCACTCCTTAATCGATTTTATCTTTTCCTCATCAACCTTAATACCATATGTACTCACAAAAAAACCTAAGAAGACAAGGTTATCTGCTCCAAAAGTATATTTCTTAAGATTGGCATACAAGTTTTCCTTTCTAACCACTTCAAAAACCTTTCTGAGATGTTCTACATAATCATCTAAGGTTCGACTAAAAAGTAGAATGTCATTAAAGTATACTACCATAAAATGACCTATGAATTCCCTAAGGACATGGTTCATCAATCTCATGAAGGTACTAGGTGCATTTGTCAAGCCATAAGGCATTACTAACCACTCATATAAACCTTGTTTAGTTTTAATGCAGTTTCCACTCATCACCTTCTTTCATCCTAATTTGGTGATAACCACTCTTAAGATCTACCATGCAATTCATCTAACATATCATGCAATTCATCTAACATATCATCTAATCTAAGTATAGGATGGCGATACTTTACAGTGATATTGTTGATGGCTCTGCAATGAACACACATTATCCAGCTTCCATCCTTTTTTGGGACAAGCAAAACTGGTACATCACACGGGCTCATACTTTAGCGGATATGTCCTTTCTCCATGAGTTCACTTGATGTGATTCTGATGAAGATCAAGCCCCAGATCAACTCATAATGGTTGGGTAAGAGTGGATAAATGGATTGAAGTTGTGGAATGGGTGAAACAATGGTGTAACTTGCGGATGTGTGAGCTCTTAAGTGGATGGATCCGAGAACAAGGGGAAATGGATGATACTTCTCAAGGATGGTGGAAAATCCTTGGCCTATCTGCTTGCTCTACGTGAATGACAAAGGCCAGACACATTGGGCAAGGGTTAATCGAATTGAAACTTCCAAGGGTGATGAAGATCCCTTAGACTTTTGGCTCTTGAGAGGAATGAGAAAGTGTTCTAAAATGCCTTACTCAAGAGGATGATCAAACGAGTTTAAGAAGGAGATTTGCTATTAAAATGTTTGATGATTTAGAAAGAAGGATACAAGAGAGTAGTTACAGTAGTCTAGGACACTGAAAATGACTCCTAAAATTCTACCAAAACATTAAAGGAAATACTTATGTAATTACAAAGACAACTAAGACAAAGACTAAGAGGTAAATAATGTTTTGACTTGATTGTTCCTCTCTTATTTTGTGGATGATGAGATAGAATGGGCCTTGATTCACCAAGAGGTTGTGGTAGAGTACCTTGGGCTTGCCTCATTAAAAACCTATCTTAGAAAACCCATTGGGACAAAACTAAGAATAGGGAAAAAGAATACAATCCAAGGGACCTCTCTTGGTGATGTTTAGGTGGCTTGAATCACAACCAATGTGGTTGGATTAGCACACACTAAACTGGCCTGAATGGTATTGAGAAGGTGTTGTAGTGTTGTCTTAAGTTTGGCTTGCTTGGATCGGGTAATGTGGCTATTGAAGATTTGTAGCTGCTCCTTAGCATCTTTAGTGGCTTCTTCCTCTTCTGGCTCAAGCTGCTCCTTAGGTTGTGGTTCTTTGCTGGCCATGCCCACATCAGCACCAATGATCAGTTTAGAATGATCATTTTAATTGGATGATAAACTTGTCATGTCTACACTAAATCGTCTGTAACTTTTGATTTAGAATTCAAAATGACACGAATCAAACGCTCACGCTAAGCTAGCTCAATTTTCTATATTGAGTCAAATTTTAAGACCAAATTAGCTACGAAAAAGAATCTAATCTATTATAAACTGAATGATCCCATACATTATGGCTCATTTATAAGCCTTTACTCAATGAGCACCAATGATCAGTTTAGAATGAATATTTTAACTAGTTGATCAACTTGACATGCCCACACTAAATCGTCTTTAAATTTTGATTTAGACCTCAACATGACATGATTCTGACGCCCATGTTAAGCTAGCTCAAGTTTTCATATTGTGACAACATTTGAAACTGAAATAGTTACAAAAAAACCTCTAAGTAATCCAATGTATCCAAACTGTGTGATGCCATGCATTATGCTTCATTTATAAGCTTTTACTCAAGGAGCACCAATGATTTGTTTAGAATGATCATTCTAAATGGCAGATCAACCTGACATGTCCGCACTAAATCGTCCGTAACTTTTGATTAAAAGCTCAAAATGACATGAGTCCAATGCCCATGTTAATCTAGCTCAATTTTCCATATTGTGGCAACATTTGAGACTGAAAGAGCTACGAAAAATCCTCCATGTAATCCAATGTATCCCAAACTGTGTGATGCGATGCATTATGTTTCATTTATAAACCTTTACGTAAGGAGCAGCAATGATCAATTTAAATGATCATTTTAATTTGCCGATCAATTTTAAATGAACGCATTACATTGTCTTTAACTATTGGTTTAGACTTCATAATGACATGAATCCAACACTGATACAAGCCTCGATTAAAAGCGTATGCGTGTGGGCTGCTTGGAGAAGTTGAGGTGAGAAACTCGACCTTAAGCTTCTGGATAGGGGTTTTCTGATTGGTAAGGGATGGAAGGGTGAGGTGAACCACACAAGGGGTGATGAACCTCGTGATAAATCACAAACTTAGAGCTAGGAGGGCTGGTCTCAACTAGATTCTAAGCGCACAAGTCTCTTGAGAGAATAACTTGTAGAAAGAAAATTCAATCTTTATTAATTATCAAAAAGGTTGTCGAACTACAATGCTGGAAGGAGCCTTATTAATATGCTCGACAGCTTGACCTTCTAGGGTCGAATCAAGAAAAGAAATGGAAAACTTACAAAAGTTCACAAATGGAAAACTTACAAAAGTGCCTAACCGAAAAGGACTTATTCCTAAAATGTCTTTGACTCAAAAATGTAAATAATTTAAATCCTACCCTGCAAAACAGAAAGAGGCAAGTATCTAATTTGAAAACTTACCTTTCTTACCTCTCGGCCAAGAAATGGAAGGTGGCCGACCTTGTGGCATGCACGTACCTTTCTCTTTGTCTTCGACTTGGAGTAGGGTTAAGAATCTTTGGGCCCTGACCTCTCTTGCCATTAAAGCCCAAGTCTATGAAGTCCCTTGCATTGTTGAGAAGCCTTTGGACTCTTCTTTACACTCTTGGCCCAATGTCCTTCGTCGATCATCCTCTAGGAGCTTGTCGACCCACAAGCTGAATTTGTGGAAGAATGCCCTTGATCTGCTCCTTGTCATTGCTCCTGGTGGCACTACTGGTGTAGAGACTTCCTCTAGATGCATGTCTTGAAGCTGGTAGCTTATCTGGTCCGAGTCTCCTTGTGCAGATGTTGAAATGGTGGTGCAATCGGCTGGATCGGCTGTACCGGCTGGACTATGCGAGGTACTGGACTGAATGTCATATGAGCCGGCCAAGTTGATCCCGGAGCCGGCGGCATCACCAATTGGACCGGCGGTGTCATCCACGTCGCCACTAGTTGGGCTGGAGTTTTGGGCCTCTCCCCCGGAAATGTTGGTCGGTCCGGCCCGGCTGGTCGAAGGCCCGGCGGAACCGCTAGGGCCGGCAGACGTGCCAAATGGCCCGGCTGTCTTGGGCAAGCTTCCTGGTCGGCCAGTCTGGTCTCGTGGCCGGCCATACGACCTGATGTCCCCATCAAACACTGATGAGGACATCAGGTCGTACATCCAGCCAGGAGACCAGACTGGCCGACCAGGAAGCTTTCCCGAGACAGCCGGACCATCTGGCACGTCTGCCGGACCAAGCAGTACCGCCGGACCCTCGACCAATAGGACCAGACCAGTCAGCATTGCCGGCGGAGAGGCCCAAGCTTCCGGCACACTTGGTGGCGACGTTGATGACACCGCCGGTCCCCTTGGTGATGCCACCAACTCCGGGATCAACTTGGCCGGTCCTGAAGGCATCCCGGCCAGTACCTCGCACATTCCAGCCGGTACAGCCGATCCAGCCGAGTGCACGAGCAATTCAACTTCTACACAAGGAAACTCGGACCAGATAAGCTACCAGCTTTAGGACATGCATCTAGAGGAAGTATCCACACCAGTAGTGCCACCAGGAGCAATGACAAGAAGCAGATCAAGGGCACTCTTCCACAAATTCAGCTTATGGGTGGACAAGCTCCTAGAGGAAGATCAACTAAGGACAATGGGCCAGAAGAGCAAAGTAGAGTCCAAAGGCTTCTCAACAACACAAGGAACATCAGAGACTTGGGCTTTAGTGGCAAGAGAGGTCAGGGCACAAAGATTTTTAACCCTACTCCAAGTCGAAGACTAGGAGCAAGGCGCGTGCATGCCACAAGGACGGCCACCTTCCATTTCTTGGCCATGAGGTAAGTTAAAGTAAGTTTCAATTCGAATATATGCCTCTTTCTGTTTTGCAGGGTAGGATCTAGAATATTTACTTTTATTGAGTCAAAGACATTTTAGGAATAGGTCCTTTTCGATTATACACTTTTGTATCTTTTCCTTTGTGCACTTTTGTAAGTTTTCCTTTTCTTATTTGGGTCGACCCTAGAAGGTCAAGCTGTCGAGCATATTATTAAGGCTCCTTCCAGCATTGTAGTTCGACAACCTTTTTGATATTAATAAAGATAGAACTTTTTCCCCAACAAGTTTTCTCTCAAGAATCTTGTGCGCTTAGAATCTAGTTGAGACCAGCCCCCTAGCTCTAAGTTTGTGATTTATCACGAGGTTCATCACCCCTCGTGTGGTTCACTTCACCTTTCCATCAAATACCAACCCAAAAACCCATATCCAAGAAGTCTAAGGTCGAGTTTCTCACCTAAACTTCTCCAAACAGCCCACGCGCATACATCCTTGAATCAAGGCTTGTATCAAACACCCACGTTAATCTAGCTCAATTTTCAATATTGTTACACCATTTAAGAATGAAAGAGGTTTGACAAAAGCCTCAAAGTAATCCAATGTATCCCAAACTGCGTGATGCCATTCATTATGCTTCATTTATAAGCCTTGACTCAAGAATCACCAATGATCACTTTAAAATGATCATTTTAACTGGCCGATCACTTGACATGTTCGCACTAAATCGTCCATATCTTTTGATTTAGAGTTCAGAATGACACGAATCCATCGTCCATGTTAAGATAGCTCAATTTTCTATATTGTCATAAAATTTGAGATTGAAAGAGATATCATAAAGCCTCCAAGTAATCCAATGTATCCCAAATTCCGTGATGTCATGCACTATACTTCATTTATAAGCCTTTACTCAAGGAGCACCAATGATAAGTTTAGAATGATCATTTTAACTGGTCCATCACTTGACATGTCCGCACTAAATCGTCCATAACTTTTGGTTTAGAGATCTGAATCACACGAATCCAACGTCCACCTAAGCTTGCTCAATTTTCTATATTGTGATAATATTTGAGACTGAAAGAGATACGAGAACGCCTCCAAGTAATCCAATGTATCCCAAACTATGTGATGCCATGCATTATGCTTAATTTATAAGCCCTTACTCAAGGAGCACCAATGATCTGATTAGAATGATCATTTTTACCAGCTGATCAGCCTGACATGTCCACGCTAAATCGTCTTTAACTATTGATTTAGATCTCAAAATGAGATAAGTCCAACGCCCACGTTAAGCTAGCTCAATTTTCTATATTGTGACAACATTTGAGATTGATAGAGCTATGACAAAGCCTCCAAGTAATCCAATGTATCACAAACTAGGTGATGCCATGAATTATGCGTCATTTATAAGACATTACTCAAGGAGCACCAATGATGCATTTAGAATGATCATTTTAACTTGCTGATCAACTTGATATGTCCGCACTAAATCATCATTAACTTTTGATTTATAGTTCAAAATGACATGATTCCAACGCCCACGTTAATCTAGCACAATTTTCCATATTGTGATAACATTTCAGACTAAAAGACCTATAACAAAGCCTCCATTTAATCCAATATATCTCAAACTACGTGATTCCATGAATTATGCTTCATTTATAAACCTTTACTGAAAGAGCACTAATGATCAGTTTAAAATGATCATTTTAACTAGAGGATAAACTTGACATGTCCGAACTAAGTCGTCCGTAACTTCTGAATTAGAGTTCAAATGACACAAATTAAATGCCCAGGTTTTGCTATCTCAATTTTCTATATTGTGATAAAAGTTAAGACTGAAATAGCTACGACAAAGTTATCCCAATGTGCGTGATGCCATGCTTTATGCTTCATTTATAAGCTTTTACTCAAGGCGCACCAATGATAGGTTTAGAATGATCATTTAAACTAACCGATCAACTTGACATGTCCACAATAAATCGTCTTTAACTTTTGATTAAAAGTTCAAAATGACATGAGTCCAACGCCGATGTTAAGCTAGCTCAATTTTCCATACTGTGGAAACATTTGAGACTGAACATGCTATGAAAAAGCCTCCAAGTAATCAAATGTATCCCAAACTGAGTGATGCCATGTATTATGTTTCATTTATAAGCCTTTACGCAATGAGCAACAATGGTCTGTTTAGAATGATCATTTTAATTTGCCAATCAACTTGATATATCTGCACTAAATCATCTTTAACTATTGGTTTAGACTTTATAATGACATGAATCCAACGCCCACGTTAATCTAGCTCAATTTTCAATATTGTGACAACATTTGAGACTGAAAGAGCTACGACAAAAGCCTCCAAGTAATCCAATGTATCCCAAACTGCGTGATGCCATGCATTATGCTTCACTTATAAGCCTTTACTCAAGGAGCACCAATGATCACTTTGGAATGATCTTTTTAACTGGCCGATCACTTGACATGTCCACACTAAATCGTCCATAACTTTTGATTTAGAGGTCAGAATGACACGAATACTCTAAAAAGTGGCATGAGAATCGGTTAAACTTTGAGATAGCTCTAACTTTCAAAGTGAAAATTTCCTCTAAGAAATTTAAAAATCCAAAGGCCTAGATCAATTATCAAGAGTAGAGGAGAAAAATAAGGAAAAAAGGTAGAAAAGAAGAGTGATTCCAATGAGCCCAATTAATCACTACCCCCTAGTACCAAAAAGAGAATTTCGAGGTGAGATAAAAAAGAAGATAGGCAAAGAAAGCCTCATAAGGGTAGATCATGTAGAATGGGATTCACTTGAGTTTGAGACAGAGAGTTTTGTGCTACAACATGGGGTAGATGAAAGGATTTCCTTGTATGCATCAATGCTTTTGACTCTTAGTGTTTTGCAAAAGTTCTATTCCTTTTGATAGAACCCTTGTGACTATTTGGACCACCGTATCTCGCTTCAGAAACCATTTCTCCCTACCCAAATGAATTTGTCTTGGTTGATGCATACAAAGATTCACTTATGCTTTATTGAATGTTAATGAGTTAGGGGATTTGATTGCACATAACATGACTTGCGATTGACAACGTGACACATGCAAAAAGTATTGGGAAGTAAGCTCGATTCAAGCATTATAATATTCTTGGATAAGGATTTTGTAATTAGATCTCTGTGCATGCTTTTGGTTATGGGTCTAGTTTTCGACCCTCTTCTTTGGTTTGTTTTTGCTTGTTTTCCTCAAAGACGAGTAAAAGGCAAGTAGGGGAGAGTTGATAACCATGGTTTTTACATTATTTCAACATGAATTTCACCACCTTTCTCGTGTATTCATTGGAATTTTAGGCATTCTATCCACCATTTACATTCATTGGCATTTGGCATTGTATTATATAGGTTAGTGAATGCATTTTTGCATCTTGCATACCTTCTCGATGTTTTCAGGTGCAGTGAGAAGTTAGAAGGGATCAAATGACACGAACTTGCCAAGGAGTCTCCTGGAAGCCAAGAGATTAGCAATCAGGACGATCTCAAGAATCCTTCCAGCCAATCATGAGATCGGCCATCTGACCGATCTCAGGCTGGCCGATCTTAAACCTACTAACTACGCATCACCAGATCAGCCATCAGGCCAATCTCATGTGGCCGATCTCAAGCCAACACCTCTGCCCATCACCAGATCGGCCATGAGAACCCAATCATGGCCAATCGAAATGGGCCAATCTCGGACCAACCCAAGTCCAAAATTTCTCAAACCTATTTTTACTAAACCGGTTTGTCCCGATACTAAACCTAATGGTTAGTGATGAGGACATCAGGTCGTACATCCAGCCAGGAGACCAGACTGGCCGACCAGGAAGCTTGCCCGAGACAGCAGGACCATCCGGCGCGCCTGCCAGACCAGACAGTACCGCCGGACCCTCGACCTATAGGACCAGACCGGTCAACATTGCCGGCAGAGAGGCCCAGCTTCCGGCACACTTGGTGGGGACGTGGATAACACCGCCGGTCCCCCTGATGACACCGCCGACTCCGGGATCAACTTGGCCGGTCCTGAAGTCATTCCGGCCAGTACCGCGCACAGTCCAGCCGGTACAGGCGATCCAGCCGAGTACACGCGCACTTCCACTTCTACACAAGAGGACTCGGACCAAATGAGCTACCAGCTCCAGGACATGCACTTAGAGGAAGTCTCTACACCAGTGGTATCTCAAGGAGCAGAAGCAGATCAAGGGCGCTCTTCCACAAATTCAGCCTATGGGTCAACAAGCTAGTAGAGGAAGATCGACTAAGGACAATGGGCCAAAAATACAAGGAAGAGTCCAATAGCTTCTCAACAACACAACGGACATCAGAGACTTGGGCTTTAGTGGCAAGAGAGGTCAAGGCCCAGAGATTTGTAACCCTACTCCAAGTCGAAGACTAGGAGCAAGGCGCGTGCATGCCACAAGGACGGCCACCTTTCATTTCTTGGCCGTGAGGTGAGTTAAGGTAAGTTTACATTCGAATATATGCCTCTTTCTGTTTTGCAGGGTAGGATCTAGTTGTTTTACATTTTTGAGTCAAGAACATTTTAGGAATAGGTCCTTTTTCGGTTATGCACTTTTGTATCTTTTCCTTTTGTGCACTTTTGTAAACTTCCCTTTTTCTTTATTTGTGTCGACCCTAGAAGGTCAAGCTGTCGAGCATATTAATAAGGCTCCTTCCAGCATGTAGTTCGACAACCTTTTTTTGATTATTAATAAAGTAGAACTTTTTCCCTACAAGTTTTCTCTCTAAGAATCTTGTGCGCTTAGAACCTAGTTGAGACCAGCCCTCCTAGCTCTAATTTGTGATTTATCACGAGGTTCATCACCCCTCGTGTGGTTCACTTCACCCTTCCATCGTTTACCAACCAGAAAACCCCTATCCAGAAGCCTAAGGTTGAGTTTCCCACCTAATCTTCTACAAACAGCCCACGCGCATACATCCTTGAATCAAGGCTTGTATCATTTTGGTATCAGAGCTTAAAGCTCCTAAACCAGGTTGTTTCTATCCATTTGCTTGTTTTGTTTTTTTTGTTCTTGCATTAGTTTAAGTCGCATTCAAGAAAAAATCAAAAAAATAACCTCAAACTCCAAACCGAGTGCATCTAGCCTCCTACGTGTATCACTAGGGTTTAGATTCACTTTTTGCATTGCATTCACGTTTTCCTTTTGTTTAATTCATATTTCCGTTAATTTTAAGTTAAATTAAAAGAAAAAGAAAAGAAAAGAGAAAGGAAAGAAAAGAGAATAGGAAAATACCCAAGATATTTCGAATTGGACAGCTAGCACAAGTTGTCTAGGAAGTTTCCTTTTTTTGTAGTCGAATTTCCTTTCCTTAAGATTTTTCCTTTTTGCATTTTTTTTAACCCCATATAAAAAGAAAAACCCTCCTAATAATTTAGGAGCACCCTAATTATCTTCTTTCTTTGTAGCACACATGGGAGAAGAGAATAGAGACGCAGCTGAAGCCATGATGGCCATGTTCACCAACCTCCAAACACAACTCGCATCCATAGGCGAGAGGTTGGAGCGCATGGAGAGACCAGTAAGATTCCAGGCCATAAGGCACGTGAGAGCTGAGCCAGATCGTCCTGAGGGTCCTGAGTACCTTAGGACACGGCACGAACAGGAGGAACCCTAGCCAGATGGAGATGAGGACACGCAACCTCATAACTATCACCATAGGCCGAGAGGACCTCCACGGCAACCAGAGGCAAAAGATGATGGCTTTGAGCCATATGGTCTTCACCAGAGACCAAGAATGCCTCCTAGACATCATGAGGATGGAGATGAACACACCTA
>JAEVFF010001302.1:27947-69714 GCA_018901945.1 Pugionium dolabratum
ACCCACGTTAAGCTAGCTAAATTTTCTATATTGTCATAAATTTAAGACCAAAATATCTAGGACAAAGCTTCCAAGTAATCCAATCTATCCCAACTAAGTGATGGCATGAATTTTGCTTCATTTGTAAACCTTTGCTCAATGAGCATGAATGATGAGTTTAGAATGATCAATTTAACTAGCCGATAAACTTAACATTTCTGCACTAAATCGTCCGTAACATTTGATTTAGACTTCAGAACGGGACGAATCCAAAGACCACGTTAAACTATATCAATATTCGATATTGTGACAAAATGTAAGACCGAAATAGCTAAGATAAACGCTCCAAGTAATCCAATCTATCCGAAACTGCTTGATGCCATGCATTATGCTTCATTTGTAAACCTTTGCTCAATGAGCACCAATGATCAGTTTAGAATGATCATTTTAACTAGCTGGTCAACTAGACTTGTAAACTGATCATTTTAACTACCTGATCAACTAGACTTGTCTGCACCAAATCGTCTTTAACATTTCATATAGAGTTCAGAATGACACGAATCCAACGTCCATGTTAAGCTAGCTCAATTTTCTATATTGTGACAACATTTGAGACTGAAAAAGCTACCACAAAGTGATCAAGTAATCCAATATAATCCTAAATTGCATGATGCCATGAGTTATTCTTTTTTATAAGCATTTACTCAAGAGCATTAATGATCAGTTTAGAATGATCACTTAAACTGGACGATCAACTTCACATATCCGCACTAAATCGTCCGTAACTTTTGATTTAGAGTTCAGAATGACCCGAATCCAATGCCCACGTGTTACGCTACTTCAATATTCTATATTTTGACAACATTTAAAACCAAAATAGCTACAACAAATCCTCCAAGTAATCCAATCTACCCAAACTGCGTGATGTCACGAGTTATGCTTCATTTGTAAACCTTTGCTCAATGAGCACCAATAGTAAGTTTAGAATGATCATTTTAACTAGCTGATAAACTTGATATGTCCGTACTAAATCGTTTTTAACTTTTGATTTCGAATTCGGAATGACACAAATGCAACGCCCGCGTTAAGGTTGCTCAATTTTCCATATTATGACAATGTTTGAGACTAAAAGAGCTACCACAAATCCTTCAAGTAATCCAATATATTCTAAACTGCGGGATGCCATGCATTATGCTTAATTTATAAGCCTTTACTCAAGGAGTACTAGTTATTAGTTTAGAATGATCATTTTAACTACCTGATCAACTTGACATGTCTGCACTAAATACTCATTAACAATTGATTTAGAGTTCAAAATGACATGAATCCAACGGTCACGTTAATCTAGCTCAATTTTCAATATTGTGACAACATTTGAGATAAAAAGAGCTACCACAAAACCTTCAAGTAATCCAATATATCCTAAACTGCGTGATGCTATGCATTATGTTTTATTTATAAGCGTTTACTCATGGAGCACTAGTGATTAGTTTAGAATGATCATTTTAACTATTTGATCAACTTGACCTGTCCGCACTAAATCGTCTTTAACATTTTATTTCAAGCTCAAAATTACATGAATCCAATGGCCCCATTAATCTAGGTCAATTTTCAATATTGTGACAACATTTGAGACAAAAAGAGCTACCACAAAGCCTTCAAGTAATCAAATATATCCTAAAATGTGTGATGTCATGCATTATGTTTCATTTGTAAGCCTTCACTCAAGGAGCACTAACGATCTGTTTAACATGATCATTTCAACAAGCTGATCAACTTGACATGTCCGTACTAAATAGTGTTTAACATTTGATCTAAAGATAAAATGACATAAATCCAATGGCCACGTTAATCTAGCTCAATTTTCAATATTGTGACAACATTTGAGACTAAAAGAGCTATGACATAGCCTCCAAGTAATCAAATGTATCTCAAACTGCGTGATGCCATGGCATTACTCAAGGAGCACTAATGATTAGTTTAGAATGATCACTTTAATATGCCGATCAACTTGACATGTACAAACTAACTCGTCCGTAACTTTTGATTTAGAGTTCAGAATGACACGAATCTAACACCCTCGTGTTAAGCTTGCTCATTATTCTATACTGACACAAATATTAAGACCGAAAAAGCTATGACAAGTCCTCCAAGCAATCCAATCTATTCCAAGCTGCGTGATGCCATGCATTATGCTTCATCTGTATACCTTTGCTCAATGAGCAACAATGATCAGCTTAGAATGATCATTGTAACTAGCTGATCTACTTGACATGTCCGCACTAAATCATCTTTAACATTTGATTTAGAGCTCAAAATTACACGAATCCAACGGCAACATTAATCTAGCTCAATTTTCAATATTGTGACAACATTTTAGACTGAAAGAGCTTTGAAAAAACCTCCAAGTAAGCAATGTATTCCAAACTGCGTGATGCCATGCATTATGCTTCATTTGTAAATCTTTGCTCTACGAGCACCAATGATCAATTTAACAAGCCGATACACTTGACATGTCCACACTAAATCTTCTGTAACTTTTGATTTAGAGTTCAGAATGCCATGAATCCAATGCCCACGTTAAGCTAGCTCAATTTTCCATATTGTGACAAAACTTAAGACCGAAATAGCTACGAAAAAGCCTCCAAGTAATCCAATGTATCACAGACTGCCTGATGCCTTGTAATATGCTTCATTTATAAGCCTTTACTCAAGGACCACCAATGATCAGTTAAGAATGATCATTTTAATTAGCCGATCAGCTAGACATGTACGAAATAAATCATCCGTAACTTTTGATTTAGAGTTCAAAATGATACGAATCCAATGCCCGCGTTAAGGTGGCTCAATTTTCTGTATTGTGACAACATTTGAGACTAAAAGAGCTACCACAAAGACTTCAAGTAATCCCATATATCCTAAACTGCGTGATGCCATACATTTTGCTTCATTTATAAGCCTTTACTCATGGAGCACTGGTGATTAGTTTAGAATGATCGTTTTAACTATTTGATCAACTTGACATGTCCGCACTAAATCTTCTTTAACATTTTATTTAGAGCTCAAAATGACATGAATCCAACGGCCACGTTAATCTAGCTCAATTTTCAATATTGTGACAACATTTAAGACAAAAAGAGCTACCACAAAGCTTTCAAGTATTCAAATATATCTTAAAATGCGTGATGCCATGCATTATGCTTCATTTATAAGCTTTTACTCAAGGAGCACTACTAATCAGTTTAGAATAATCATTTTAACTAGCTGATCAACTTGACATGTCTGCACTAAGTAGGTTTTAACATTTGATTTAGAGATCAAAATGATATGAATCCAATGGCCACGTTAATCTTGCTCAATTTTCAATATTGTAACAACATTTGAGACAAAAAGAGCTACCACAATGCCTCCAAGTAATCCAATATATCATGAAATACATGATGTCATGCATTATGATTCATTTATAAGCTTTTACTCAAGTATCTCTAATGATAAATTTAGAATGATCATTTTAACTAGCTGATCAACTTGAAATTTCCGGACTAAATAGTCTTCAACATTTGATTTAGAGATCAAAATGACATGTGAAAGTGAAATACTTGCAAAACCAAATCACCAAAAGATATTTCTTATTCACTAGAATCTCCTTGAGTCAATTGTTACAAATTATACTCAATGTTGGGTCTTATGCAACTCTATCCTATTAGATTGTGCCCAAACGATTCCTAGTCTACCCAAAGAAATCGTAAACTCTCGTGTTTTGATCACTTCAGCCCAGACACGTTCTGTTTAAGTGATTCAAAACTTGTCTCTCTTTAAGACCCTTCTCTAGACAAAAGTTCAAGAAGTTCTCTTACTCTCTTGATGCCTTTTTCTCGGATGATTAGGTTGAATTGCTCCAAGTCTTCATTTATAGACGAATCCAAGATTCTTGATTGGAAACTTTGCTTTTTGATGTTAAGAGGACGTTTCCTGATCGCGCTTTATTCTATTTCCATTTTGCTTGATTCTCGTGATGTTGTTTTCATTCTGTGGATTCCTTTGATGCTGTTTCCTTTTTGCCACCGTCTACTCAGCTGTTTCCATTTTTTTAGCATCTTCAGTCTCCCTCTTTTTAACTTATTGTGTGACTCAAGCATTCATCCGTTACTGCTCCTTCCTGTTTGATACATACAGAAACACATACACACAACTACAAGCAGGGATATCTATGACTTGTCTCAATTTGATCAATTGATTGCAAATCAAATATATCAAGAACATAACAAGCCAGGTTGATCCCGGAGCCGGCGGCATCGCCAATTGGGCCGGCGGTGTCATCCACATCGCCGCCAGTTGGGCTGGAGGTTTGGGCCTCTCCGCCGGAAAGGTTGATCGATCTGGCCCAGCTGGTCGTAGGCACGGCGGTACCTCTTAGGCCGGCAGGAGCGACAAATGGCCCGGCTGTCTCGGGCAAGCACTCTGGTCGGCCAATCTGATCTCCTGGCCGTCCATACGATCTGATGCCCTCATCACACCCTTTCTGATATTTCTCTGATCGAGGTAAGTTGAGCCTCCATTGTGAGAGCATTCCCATCATTGGCTAGGTGTGGTCTTGACTACTTGATTGGCATTAGTTTCCTACAAAAACTGCGTAAGTTTCTCCAAGATTTTATTCTAGTAGTTGTTATATAGGACTAAAGGAATTCAAAGGGTGGTATTCCTAAAGATTACAAGTAACGTAAAAGAAATGAAGCTAATAAAACAATTAGTACTAATTATTCATTACAGATGTCCTATAAAGAGAAAAATAGCAGATGCAATAACTATATATAAATATATTTATTAACAATAAGTAAAAAGATATAAACGAGATGCAAGGAAATAGGATGTTGATATGGGTGTTTTGAGGAGATTATATGATATTATTATCTAATTAATTTGTTTTTTGTAAAACTTGATCGAGATGCAAAAGGGAGACAGGGATGTTCTTGTTTTTTTGCGTAAAGATGAAACAAATGCAACAAACTAAGATCTAATAGTAGCACAGAAACCTAATGTTGAGATGATAGAAATATAACCAGTTTTAGGAAATTTAGCTCTGAAACCAAAAGTGATAAAAGCTTTGGATTGTTAGCCGGCAACCTTTCGTCCGGTACGAGAAGTCTTTAGTGAGAAACTCAGCATAGGGCTTCTTGGGCAGTTTTATATGGAGTTTTGAGGACTATGGTGTGAAATGAACCACATGAAGTATGGAGGGCCTCGTAATTGATCAGAAACTCAATGGCTAGAAGGTTTGGGTCTCGACTAGATTTAGAGGAATTACTAGAAGCTACTACGCAAACGCAATTATTGAAGAAAATTGCAATCTTTATTGATAATAGCCAAAAAGTTGTCGGAACGTGAAGGAGCATTACTAATATTCTCGGCAGTGGTGACCTTCAAGGATCAGATCCAAAACAAAAGGAAACTACTACAATGCTTTAATGAAAAATAATTTAAATTGAACACTAGAAAAAGAAGGTACTAATTAATGTCGCCAAAGGATTTATGGAACCAAGAAAAAAAGAAGGCCACGTTCATGAGGTTGTAACTAAATGAGAGTATGTGAGTTGCCTTTTATACCTTCGGCCAGGTTAGATGGGTGATTCGGCTGCACCTTGGTCTTACACGGCTAGCTTTTACTCTTGTGCTTCAGGTATGTTGATAAATCGGGTGGCCTTGACTTCATTTGAGAATATATGCCAAGGTTGAAGTCATTGGGATAGATTAGATTACTTGGAGGCTTTTTCATAGCTAATTTGTTCTCAAGTTTTTTCCAATATAGAAAATTGAGCTAGCTTAATGTGGATGTTGGATTCGTGTCATTGTGAACTCTAAATCAAAAGTTTCAGACGATTTAGTGCGGTCAGGTTAAGTTGATTGGCCAATTAAAATGATCATTCTTAACTGATCAGTGGTGCTCCTTGAGTAAAAGCTTATAAATTACGCATAATGCATTGCATCACGCAGTTTGATATACATTGGATTACTTGGAGGCATTGTCGTAGCTATTTCAATCTTAAATTTTGTCACAATATAGAAAATTAAGCTAGCTTAACGTGGGAAGTTGATTCATGTCATTATTAACTCTAAATTTAAAGTTAAGGACAATTTAGTATAGACATGTCAAGTTATCGGCTAGTAAAATTGACCTTTTTAAACTTATAATTGGAGCTCATTGAGCAGAGGTTTACCAATGTAGCATAATGCATGGCATAATCCAGTTATGGATAGATTGGATAACTTGGAGGCTTTGTTGTAGCTATTTCGGTCTTAAATCTTATCACAATATGGAAAATTGAGGTAGCTTAACGTGGGCGTTGGACTCATGTTATTTTGAGCTCTAAATCAAAAGTTAAAGATGATTTAGTGCGGACATGTCAAGTTGATCAGTTAGTTAAAATGATAATTCTAAAGGTTAAAAATAAATCATTGGTGCTCCTTGAGTAAAGGCTTTATAAATGAAGCACAATGCATGGCATGACTTATTTTGGGATAAATTGGATTACTTGGATGCTTTGTTGTAGCTATTTCAATGTTAAATTTTGTCAAAATATAGAAAATTTAGCTAGCTTAATGTGGGCGCTGGATTTGTGTCATTATGAACTATAAATCAAAAGGTATGGGTGATTTAGTGTGGACATGTCAAGTTGATTGGCCAGTTGAAATGACCATTCTAAATTGATCATGGTTGCTCCTTGAGCAAATACTTATAAATGAAGCATAATGCATGGCATCACGTAGTTTGGGACACATTGAATTACTTGGAGGCTTTTTCATAGCTCTTTCAGTCTCAAATGTTGTCACAATATGGAAAATTGAGCTAGCTTAATGTGGAAGTTGGACTCATGTCATTTTGTGCCCAAAATCAAAAGTTAAAGATGATTTAGTGCGGACATGTGAAGTTGATCAGCTAGTTAAAATAATCATTCTGAACTGAACAATGTTGCTCTTTAAGTAAAGGCTTATAAATGAAACATAATGCATGACATCACGCAGTTTGGGATAAATTAAATTACTTGGAGGCTTTGTCGTAGCTATTTTGGTGTTATATTTTGTCACAATATAAAAAATTGAGTGAGCTTAACGTGCCATTGGATTCGTGTCATTCTGAATTTTAAATCAAAGGTTACAGACCATTTAGTGCGGACATGTCATGTTTATCGGCTAGTTAAAATGATCATTATAAACTGATCATTGGTGCTCATTGAGCAAAGGTTTACCAGTGTAGCATAATGCATGACATCACGCAGTTTGGGATAAATTAGATTACTTGGAGACTTTGTCATAGCTATTTCGGTCTTAAATCTTGCCACAATATGGAAAATTGAGGTAGTTTAATGATGGCTAAGGACTCATGTTATTTTGAGCTCTATATTAAATGTTAAAGACAATTTAAAGCGGACATGTCAAGTTGATCAGCTAGTTAAATGATCATTCTAAATTGATCATTTGTGCTCCTTCAGTAAAGGCTTATAAATGAAGCATAATGCATGGCATCACGCAGTTTGAGATAGATTAGATTAGTTGGAGGCTTTGTCGTAGCTCTTTTGGTCTTAAATTTAGTCACAATATAGAAAAGTGAGCTAGCTTAACGTTGGCGTTCGATTCGTTTCATTTTGAACTCTAAATAATCTTACACATGATTAGTGCAAACATGTAAAGTTGATCGGCCAGTTAAAATGTTCATTCTAAACTGATCATTCCTGCTCCTTGAGTAAAGGGTTATAAACAAAGCATAAAGCTTTGCATTACACAGTTTGGGATACATTGGATTACTCGGAGGCCTTGTCGTATCTCTTTTAGTCTCAAATGTTTTCAGAATATAGAAAATTGAGCTAGCATAACGTGGGCATTGGATTCGGGTCATTCTGAACTCTAAATCAAAAGTTACTGACGATTTATTGTGGACATGTCAAGTTGATTGGCCAGTTAAAATGATCATTCTGAACTGATCATTGGTGCTCCTTGGGTAAATGGTTATAAATGAAGGATAATGCATTGCATCACACAGTTTAGGATACGTTGGATTACTTGGAGGCTTTTTCGTAACTCTTTCGGTGTCAAATGTTGTCCCAATATGGAAAATTCAGCTAGCTTAACTTTGGCGTTGGACTCATGTTATTTGGAGCTCTAAATCAAAAGTAAAAGACGATTTAGTGCGAACATGTCAAGTTGATCGGCCAGTTAAAATGATCATTCTAAATTGATCAGTAGTGCTCATTAAGCCAATTTTTACAAATGAAGCATAATGCATGGCATCAATGGTGCTCCATGAGTACATGCTTATAAATGAAGCATAACACATGACATCATGTAGTTTGGGCTAGATTGGATTACTTGGCGGCTTTGTTGTTGCTATTTTGGTCTTAAATTTTTTCACAATATAGAAAGTTGACCTAGCTTAACGTTGGCGTTGGATTCGTGTCATTTTGAACTATAAATCAAAATTTACGGACGATTTAGTGCATACATGTCAAGTTGATCGCTAGTTAAAATGATCATTCTAAACTAATCGTTGGTGTTCATTGAGTAAAGGCCTATAAATGAAGCATAATGCATGACATCACGCAGTTTGAGATATATTAGATTACTTGGAGGCTTTGTCGTAGCTATTCAGGTCTTACATTTTGTCACAATGTAGAAAATTGAGGTAACTTAAGGTGGGCATGTTATTCTTGTCTTTTTGGACTTTAAATCAAAAGTTACGGACAATTTAGTGCTTAAATGTGAAGTTGATCAGCGAGTTAAAATGATCATTCTAAACTAATCAATGGTGCTCCTTGAGTCAAGGCTTACAAATGAAGCATAATGCATGGCATCACACAGTTTGCAATACATTAGATTACTTCGAGGTTTTTTTATAGCTATTTCAGTCTCAAATGTTGTCAAATATGGAAAATTGAGCTAGCTCAACATGGCCGTTTCACTCATGTAATTTTGAGCTCGAAATAGAGAGTTAAAAACTGTTTAGTGCGTACATGTCAAGTTCATCAGCCAGTAAAATGATCATTCTAAACTGATCATTAGTACTCATTGAGCAAAGGTTACAAATGAAGCATAATGCATGGCATCACGTATTTTCAGATAAATTGGATTACTTGAAGGCTTTATCTTAGCTATTTCAGTCTTAAATTTAGTCACAATATAGAAAATTGAGCTAGCTTAACGTTGGCGTTGGATTCATTTCATTTTGAACTCTAAATAAACTTACACACGATTAGTGCAAAACATGTAAAGTGGATTGGCCAGTTAAAATGTTCATTCTAAACTGATCATTCATGCTCCTTGAGTAAAGGGTTATAAAAAAAGCATAAAGCTTTCCATTACGCAGTTTGGGATACATGGGATTACTCGGAGGCCTTGTCGTAGCTCTTTCAGTCTCAAATGTTTTTAGAATTTAGAAAATTGAGCTAGCTTAACGTGGACATTGGATTCGGGTCATTCTGAACTCTAAATCAAAAGTTACGAACAATTTATTGTGGACATGTCAAGTTGATTGGCCAGTTAAAATGATCACTCTTAACTGATCACTGGTGTTCCTTGGGTAAAGGGTTATAAATGAAGCATAATGCATTGCATCACGCAGTATGGGATACACTGGATTACTTGGAGGCTTTTTCGTAGCTCTTTCGGTGTCAAATGTTGTCACAATATGGAAAATTGAGCTAGCTTAACTTTGGTGTTGGACTCATGTTATTTGGAGCTCTAAATCAAAAGTAAAAGACGATTTAGTGTGAACATGTCAAGTTGATCGGCCAGCTAAAATTATCACTCTAAATTGATCAGAAGTGCTCATTGAGCAAATTTTTACAAATGAAGCATAATGCATGGCATCAATGGTGCTCCATGAGTACAGGCTTATAAATGAAGTATAACGCATGGCATCATGTAGTTTGGGCTAGATTGGATTACTTGGAGGCTTTGTTGTTGCTATTTTGGTCTTAACTTTTTTCAAAATATAGAAACTTGACCTAGCTTAACGTTGGCATTGGATTCGTGTCATTCTGAACTATAAATCAAAAATTACAGACGATTTAGTGCATACATGTCAAGTTGATCACTAGTTAAAATGATCATTCTACACTAATCGTTGGTGCTCCTTGAGTAAAGGCTTATGAATGAAGCATAATGAATGGCATCACGCAGTTCGGGATACATTAGATTACTTGGAGGCTTTCTCGTAGCTCTTTCACTACCAAATTTTTTCACAATATCCAAAATTGAGCTATCTTAACGTGAGTGTTGGATTCGTGTCATTCTTAAGTCTAAATCAAAAAGTTATAGACGATTTCGTGCAGATATTTCAAGTTGATCCGCCAGTTAAAATGATCATTCTAAGCAGATCATTAGTGCTCATTGAGCAAAGGTTTACAAATGAAGCATAATGCATGGCACCAAGAAGTTTCCGATAGATTGGATTACTTGAAGGATTTGTCGTAGCTATTTAGGTCTTACATTTTGTCACAATATAGAAAATTGAGGTAACTTAAGGTGGGCATGTGATTCTTGTCATTGTGAACTCTAAATCAAAAGTTACAAACGATTTAGTGTGAAAATGTAAAGTTGATCGGCGAGTTAAAATGATCATTCTAAATTGATCATTGGTGCTCCTTGAGTAAAGGCATATAAATGAAGCATAATGCATGACATCACGCAGTTTGCGGTACATTGGATTATTTTGACGTTTTTGTGTAGCTATTTCAGTCTCAAATGTTGTCAAATATGAAAAATTGAGCTGGCTCAACATGAGCGTTTCCCTCATGTCATTTTGAGCTCTAAATAGAAATTTAAAAACTGTTTAGTGCGGACATGTCAAGTTCATCAGCCAGTTAAAATGATTATTCTAAATTAATCATTGGTACTCATTGAGCAAAGGTTTACAAATGAAGCATAATGCACGGCATCACGCATTTTCGGATAGATTGGATTACTTGGATGCTTTATCGTAGCTATTTCGGTCTTAAATTTTGTCACAATATAGAAAATTGAGCTAGTTTAACATTGGCGTTGGATTCATTTCATTTTGAACTCTAAATAAACATACACATGATAAACAAGTTAGGTCTGGAAGTGTTCAAGCACCCAAAGCCGTATAAGCTGCAATGGCTTAATGAGTGTGGCGAAATGAAGGTAAGCAGCCAAGTCAAAGTACCTATAACCATTGGAAAGTACCAAGATGAGGTCCTTTGTGATGTTTGACCAATGGAGGATGGACACATTCAGCTTGGAAGACCATGGCAGTTTGAGAAGGTCATTCATGATGGTGATACCAACCAGCACTCATTTGAAGAAAAAGTAAGAGGATCACACTTATTCCTATGACACCACAGGAGGCATACCAAGATCATCTTGTGTTGGAGCAAAGGAAAACAGCTGGAACTTCGAAGGAAACCATAAGCACCAAAAGTGACAGAAGCTTTGAGAACAATAACAAGAAGCACACAAGTTTCTTTGTTTGAACTGGTGGAGTTAAGAAGGCTCTCTTCTCACAACAACCTGTTCTTTTGTTTATCTATAAGGAAGCTCTTATGAGCTTAACTAACATTGCACTGGTATTAACGAGTGAAGTCACTTGTATTTTTCAGGATTATGAAGATGTCTTTCCAGAAGACAATCCAAAGGGGCTACCACCCATCAAAGGCATTGAACATCAGATTGATTTTGTACCTGGAGCCTCACTACCAAATAGAACAGCTTGTAGAACCAATCCCGTTGAGACTAAGGAGCTGCAAAAACAAGTTAATGAGCTAATGGAGAAGGCCTACAACAGGGAGAGCATGAGTCCTTCTGCTGTGCTAGTTCTACTTGTGCCAAAAAAAAGATGGCAGCTGGCGCATGTGTGTTGATTGTAGAGCAATCAACAACATTATGGTAAAGTATCGCCTTCCAATCCCTAGGTTAGATGACATGCTTGATGAATTTAATGGTTCCAGAATCTTTTCTAGAGTGGGTACCATCCGATACACATGAAGGAAGGGGATGAATAGAAAACTGCATTTAAAACTAAAGCATAGATTATATGAATGGTTAGTCATGCGATTTGGGTTAACAAATGCACCTAGTACTTTCATGAGGTTGATGAATCATGTTCTTAGAGCATTCATAGGAGTCTTTGTTGTAATATACTTTGATGACATCTTAATCTATAGCAAGAATCTAGAAGAGCATGCTAGTCATTTGACATCGGTTCTAAGTGTTCTTAGAAAAGAAAAACTATATGCCAATTTTAAGAAATGCACTTTTTGTACAGATAACGTTGTGTTCCTAAGATTTGTTATAAGTGCAGATGATATTAAGGTTGATGAGGAGAAGGTCAAAGCTATTAAGGATTGGCCAAGCCCAAAAACAATAGGAGAAGTGAGAAGTTTGCATAGGCTAGCTGGCTTCTGTAGACGCTTTGTCAAGGATTTTAGCACTATTGCTGCCCCACTTACTGAAGTAATCAAGAAAGACATAGGATTCAAATGGGGAGAAGCTCAAGAGAGCTTATTCCAAGCTTTGAAAGAAAAGCTTACACATGCACCTCTTCTATCTTTACATGATTTTCTTAAAACCTTTAAGATAGAATGTGATGGTTCTGGTATAGGTATCGGAGGTGTTTTGATGCAGGATAAGAAGCCTATAGCTTGTTTCAGTGAGAAGCTTGCAGGAGCCACCCTCAACTATCCAACCTACAACAAGGAATTGTATGCCTTGGTCCATGCTTTGGAAACTTGGAAACACTACTTGTGGCCTAAGGAGTTCGTGATTCACACTGATCATGAGTCACTCAAGCACTTAAACGGCCAAAAGAAGCTCAACAAAAGGCATGCACAGTGGGTTGAGTTCATAGAAACATTTTTGTACGTCATTAAATACAAACAAGGTATAGAGATTGTTGTGGCAGATGCATTGTCATGGAGGTATGCCCTAATCTCTACTCTTTATGCTAAGTTGTTAGGTTTTGAACAACTTAAAGAGCTATATGAAACTGATCCTGAATTTAAAGACGTACACATTGCTAGCAAAAAGTTTGCTTGAGGAAAATACTATCGGCACGAAGGATTCCTATTTTATGATAATAGATTATGTGTGCCTAACTGTTCTATTCGAGACTTGTTAGTTAGGGAAGCTCATGGAGGAGGACTGATGGGGTATTTTGGAGTTTCCAAAACTCTTAAGGTAGTGCAAGATCATTTCCATTGGCCACACATGAAGAGAGACGTAGAAAGAATCTGTGCAAGGTGTGCCACATGCAAACAGGCTAAGTCTAAGGTACAACCCTACGGTTTGTACGCTGCTTTACCCATTATTACTCATCCATGGATTGACATATCAATGGACTTTGTGGTTGGTTTGCCTAGAACTAAGACAGGAAAAAATTCTTTCTTTGTTGTGGTTGATAGATTCTCTAAGATGGCTCATTTTATAGCATGTCACAAGACTGATGATGATTGCATATAGCCAATATGATCTTTAAAGAGGTAGTTCGATTGCATGGAATGCCTAGAACCATATTTTATGATAGAGGCACTATGTTCTTGAGTTACTTTTGGAAAACTCTTAGGTCTAAGTTATGAACTAAGTTGGTATTCTCTACAACATGTCACCCACAAATGGATGGTCAAACTGAAGTAGTTAATAAAACCTTGTCTACTTTATTGAGTGCATTAATCAAATGAAATCTTAGAACATGGAAAGAATTTTTACCACATGCTGAATCTGTATATAACCATTCTGCTTCTAAGTATTCTCCTTTTCAAATTGTGTGCGGTTTCCATCCATTATCTCCTTTGGATCTAACCCCTTTGCCTTCAAGTTAAAGAGCTAGTATTGATGGAGAAGGAAAAGCCGAAATTGTTAAACAGATCCATGAGAATTCAAGGAAGAATATTGAGGCCAGAACCCAACATTCATAGTCAAAATAAGAGTTAATGAAGTCAAGATCGTTGGTCAAGTCTTGCCTTGTAATTTCAACCATTTTAATGTTGTAGGCTCCTCCTATTTACGTCTCCTTACAGTATAAATAGGGGCTTTGTCTTGTAAATTTTATCATTCACCTTTTCAAATAAAAACAACTACTTTTCTTAAGTTTGAGAGTGATTCTCTCCTTAATCTGATTGTTGGTGTGTAATTTCCTTCAGTCAACATTTTGTAGCCTTAGTGTGTAATATCTAAGCTACTATCTTAGGTAAACCAGTAAACTTTCTACAGCTACTGTGTGACACTTCAATCCAGAACCTTTTAACATATTGAATTTCTATTAATTCTGTTGCAAAGCCTATCTTAACCGCATTCAGAAGTTCATTCCTTGTGAGGTTCGCATAACATGTTATTTTTAGCTCTAAACCAAAAGGTAAAGAGGATTTAGTACGCACATGTCAAGTTGATCAGCTAGTCAAAATGATAATTCTAAACTGATCATTCGTTTTCCTTGAGTAAAGGCTTAAAATGAAGCATAATGCATGACATCACGCAGCTTGGGCTAGATTGATTTCTTGGAGTCATTGCACTTGCTATTTTGGTCTTAAATTTTTTCACAATATAAAAAATTCAGCTAGCTTATTGTGCGCATTGGATTTTTGTCATAATGAACTCTAAATCAAAAATTACAGACGATTTAGTGCACACATGTCAACTTGATCGGCTAGTTAAAATGATAATTCAAAACTAACCGTTGGTGCTCCTTGAGAAAAGGCTTATAAATGAATCATAATGCATGGCATCATGTAGTTTGGGATACATTGGATTACTTGTAGGCTTTGTCGTAGCTCTTTTAGTCTCAAATGTTTTCACAATATAGAAAATTGAGCTATCTTGACATGGGCGTTGGATTCGTGTCATTCTTAACTCTAAATCAAAAGTTACAGAAGATTTTAGTGTGGTCATGTCAAATTGATCAGCCAGTTAAAATGATCATTCTTAACTCATCATTGGTGCTCATTGAGCAAAGGTTTACAACTGAAGCATAATGCATGGCATCACGCAGTTTGGGATAGATTGGATAACTTGAAGGCATTTTCGTAGCTATTTAGGTCTTAAATTTTGTTACAATATAGAAAATTGAGGTAACTTAACGTGTGCTTTGGATTCGTGTCATTTTGTATTCTAACTCAATAGTTACAGACGATTTAGTGCGAAAATGTAAATTTTACCGGCCACTTAAAATGATCATTCTAAACTGATCATTGGTGCTCCTTGAGTAAAGGCTTATAAATGAAGCCTAATAAAGCAGTTTGAGATACATTGGATTACTTCAAGGATTTTTTGTACTTCTTTGAGCCTCAAATATTGTCAAATATGGAAAATTGAGCTAGCTTAACCTGGGCATTGGACTCATGTCATTTTAAGCTCTAAATAGAAAGTTAGAGATGGTTTAGTGCAGACATCATCATCCTGTTAAAATAATCATTCTAAACTGATTATTTATAGATTTAGGACTACGTTTAGGCTTTGTCGTAGGTATTTCGGTCATAAATTTTATCACAATATAGAAAGTTGAGCTAGCTTAACGTGGGCGTTGGATTCGTTTCATTTTGAACTCTAAATCAAAACTTACACACGATTTAGTGCAAAAATGTAAAGTTGATCGGCCAGTTAAAATGTTCATTCTAAACTGATCACTGGTGGTGCTTCCGGAAAAGGTTATAAATGAAGCATAATGCATGGCATTACGCAGTTTCAGATAGATTGGATTACTTAGAGGCTTTTTTGTGGCTATATTGGTCTAAAATTTTCTCACAATTTAGAAAATTGATGCGAACCTACCAGGGAATGCACTTCTGGATGCGGTTGAGATAGGCTTTGCAAAAAATGAATCGAAATTCAATCTGTTCAAAGGTTGTATATTGAAGGGTCACACAGTAGCTGCGGAAAGACTACTGATTTACCTAAGATAGTAGCTTAGATATTACACACTAAGGCTACTAAATGTTGACTGAAGGATATTACACACCAACAATGAGATTAAGAAGAGAATCACTCTCAAACTTAAGAAAAGAAGCTGTTTTTATTTGAAAAGTTGTATGATCAAGTTTACGAGAGAAAGCCCCTATTGATACTGTTAGGAGGCGTAATTGGTGGGGCCTATAACATTAAATTGGTTAAAATTACAAGGGAAGACTTGACCAAATACCTTGACTACATTAACTCTTATTTTGACTATGAATGTAGACACTTCCCCCCCCCCCTTTGAGCTTGTACTAAAATTAAAATCAGAGTGCTTTTAGGCACTTTTCCATTCAAGCTCAAGTGAATTTGTTGTGCATTATCCTTGTTGAGCATGCTGCTGATTGTCTCTTGGAGTTTCTTGGCCTTTTCTTTGGTTAATGGTCCAGCTGGTAGTGCAAGAGCTTCTTCATGTTCCAATGGTTCATTCCTAGCCATAAGCTTCTCCTTTTGTGTGCTCTCCATGCTCGTATCATCCTGCTACTCTTGAAAAGGATTTGACCTCAAATCTAGTTCATCTGCAATGAAAGGCACAAGATCAGAGACATTGAAGTTTGAACTCACATTGTACTTGCATTGAAGATCAATTTTGTAGGCGTTGTTGCTGATCTTCTGAACTATCTTTAGGGTGGCTCCTCCCAGATTCTCACTTAAATAGGCTATAGGTTTCTTATCCTGCATCAAAACAGCTCCAATACCTATACTAGAAGCATCACATTTTATCTCAAATGTTTTAAGAAAATCATGTAAAGATAGAAGAGGTGCATCTGTAAGCTTTTCTTTCAATGCTTGGAATGAAATTTCTTGAGATTCTTCCCATTTGAATCCTATGTCTTTATTGATTACTTCAGTAAGTGGGGCAGCAATAGTGCTAAAATCCGTAACAAAGCGTCTATAGAAGCCAGCTACCCCATGGAAACTTCTCACTTCTCCTACTGTTTTTGGGCTTTGCCATTCTTTAATAGCTTTGCCTTATCCTCATCAACCTTAATATCATCTGCACTTATAACAAATCCTAGAAACACAATGTTATTTGTACAAAAAATGCATTTCTTAAGATTGGAATCTAGTTTTTCTTTTCTAAGAACACTTAGAACCGATGTCAAATCACTAGCATGCTCTTCTATATTCTTGCTGTAGGTTAAGATGTCATCGAAGTATACTACAACAGAATGTTCTATGAACATGATTCATCAACCTCATGAAAGTACTAGGTATATTTGTTAATCCAAATGGCAGGACTAACCATTCATATAATCCATGCTTAGTTTTAAATGCAGTTTTCTATTCATCCTCTTCCTTCATGCATATTTGATGGTACCTACTCTTAAGATATATCTTAGAAAAGATTCTGGAACCATGCAATTCATAAAGCATGTCATCCAACCTAGGGATGGGATGGAGAAACACCGTAATGTTGTTGATTGCTCTACAATTAACACACATGCTCTAGCTGCCATCTTTCTTTGGCACAAGTAGAACTGGCACAGCACAAGGACTCATGCTCTCCCTGATGTAGCCCTTCTCCATTAGCTCATTAACTTGTCTTTGCAGCTCTTTAGTCTCAACGGGATTGGTTCTATAACCTGGTCTATTTGGTAGTGAGGCTCTAGGTACAAAATCAATTTGATGTTCAATGCGTGTAATGGGTGGCAGACCCTTTGGATTGTGTTTTGGAAAAACATCTTGATAATCCTGCAAAATACAAGTTACTTCACTTGGTAATACTAGTGCAATGTTAGTTAAGCTCATGAGAGTTTCCTTATGGATAACCAAAAGAACAGCTTGTTGTGAGAAGAGAGCCTTATTAACTCCACCAGTTCTCACAAAGAAACTCGAGTGCTTCTTGTTCTTGTTCTCACAGCCTCTGTCACTTTGGAGCTTATGGTTTCTATTGAAGTTCCAGCTGTTTTCCTTTGCTTCAGCACAAGCGGATCTTGGTACACCTCCTGTGGTGGCATAGGAACAATTGTCATCTTCTTACCTCTGTGTTCAAACGAGTGTTGGTTGGTGTAACCATCATGAATGACTTTTTGATCTAATTGCCATGGTATTCCAAGCAGAATGTGGCCAGCCTCCATTTGTAAAACATCACAAAGGATCTCATTTTGGTACTTTCCAATGCTTATAGGTTCCTTGACTTGGCTGCTTACCTTCATTTTGCCACAGTCATTAAGCCATTGCAGCTTATACGGCTTTGGCTGCTTGAACACTTCCAGACCTAACTTATTTACCATAGTTTCACTAGCCACATTAGTGCAGCTTCCTCCATCAATAATGATGCTGCAAACCTTTCCTTGGAAGTGGCATCTTGAGTGAAACAGGTTCTCTCATTGTTCATGTTCTTTGGTTTTGTTTTGTACGCTTAGAGTTCTTCTTGTTACCAATAATTCTCCTGCCATAGGAGGTACAAGATTCTATTTTAACATTATCCAACAAAATCATGATCTTCTTGTTGGTACATTCATTCGCATAATGCCCTCTTCCTTGGCATTTGAAACACTTCACATCTCTTGTTCTAGTAGATGTAGTAGCTTCAGATTTGCTCTTGACATCTTGAGTGGTTGTTGAAGGTTTTGAATCAACTTTAGCAATCTGTTTTCCTTCCCTTTGGTAGCTAGGCTTATTGTTAGCTGCTCCATAGCTAGGCCTAGTATAACTTTTTCTTTTTAGCTGCTGTTCCACCAGTATAGCTTTGTGCAACATTTCCTCTAGCTCCACATAATGTTCCAGCTCCATTCTATCTTGAATGTCACGGTTAAGTCGTCCTAAAAATCTTGCCATAGTAGCTTCTCTATCTTCTGAAATGTCTGCCCTTATCATGAGGGATTCCAACTCCTGGTAAAAGTCCTCAACACTTCGGCTTCCTTGATTGAGTCTCCTTAGCTTTTGGTGAAGCTCACGGTGGTAATGGCTGGGCACAAACCTTTTCCTCATTATTGGTTTCATCTCAGCCCATGTTTCTACTGGATACTCACCATTACGTCTTCTAGAAGTCACCAATTGATCCCACTAGCTGAGTGCATACTCATAAAACTCAGTAGCAGCTACGCGGACCTTGTTGAGCTCGGAATAGTGTGACAATCAAACACCAGCTCGATCTTCTTCTCCCATTCCAGGTAAGTGTCTGGATAATTTTTGCCATAGAATGATGGTATCTTAAGTTTAAGACCTCCTAAGGTGTCATTAGGCTGACCCTTTCTTCTCTTACACGCCTAGGCCTCCTTTGGGATCTCCTACTCCCTTCACTGCCACGGCTATAGTAGGCTTCTGTTTCTTCATTATGGCCATGTCTAAAGGGATTCCTAGTTCTCCTTGGACCTCCTTCAGTGTTCCGATTGTTCGGAACATCATCAAGCCGCAAATGAATGGCTTCCAGCTCTATTTGTAGTGCTTTCTTCATTTTTGCTAGTAGAGCCTCCATTAACAAGTTTTGTGCTTCTGAATTTTGATTTCCTCCTGACATGGCTACAAATACACTTAATAAATGTGTTAAAAGTACCTATTCCAAAAAAAACTTTTGATGGAAGATGAAAAGTTGCGAGTGTGTTATTTTCTGAAGCGAAAATGCAATGGGTTGAGGTCGATTTTGATGTGATAAACTGATGTAATACTGGATAAAAACAACATTGCAATTATATGAGTATGTTTTTTTCGATTAATCAACTGATGCAAATCAATACACAAGCTGATGCAATCTAAGCAGATAAAAATAGAGAGATATAGAGATGAGGGATAGGGATAACCGATCAGAAGTGTGCTCTGATACTAAATGATGCGAACCTCCCAAGGAATGCACTTCTGGATGCGGTTGAGATAGGCTTTGCAACAGAATGAATCGAAATTCAATCTGTTCAAATGTTGTGGATTGAAGGGTCACACAGTAGCTGCGGAATGACTACTGATTTACCTAAGATAGTAGCTTAAATATTACACACTAAGGCTACTAAATGTTAACTGAAGAATATTACACACCAACAATCAGATTAAGAAGAGAATCACTCTCAAACTTAAGAAAAGATGGTGTTTTATTTGACAAGTTGAATTATCAAGTTTACAAGAGAAAGCCCCTATTTATACTGTTAGGAGGCGTAATAGGAGGAGCCTACAACATTAAATTGGTTAAAACTACAAGGGAAGACTTGACCAAATACTTTGACTACATTAACTCTTATTTTGACTATAAATGTAGACACTTCCCAACAGACACCCCCCCCCACCCCCTTTGGACTAAAAATGGCAGAACTACATTAACTCTTATTTTGACTACATTAACTCTTATTTCTTGGCCTTGGCTCGGGTTAATGGTCCAGCTGGTAGTGCAAGAGCTTCTTCATGTTCCACTGGTTCATTCCTAGCCATGAGCATCTCCTTTTGTGTGCTTTCCATGCTTGTATCATGTTTAATTTTGACCTCGAAATCCAAACTTACACATGATTTAGTGCGAACATGTAAAGTTGATCGGCCAATTAAAATGTTCATTCTAAATTGATCATTGGTGCTCCTTGAGGAAAGGGTTATAAATAGGCCTGTCAATATGATGAGTCTTTACCCGCGGTTCCTGCCCCGTTTGACCAGCTGCGGGGCGGTTGCGGGTCGAATGAAAAAAAATTTTCATATGCGGAGCGGGTGCTGGTCGAGCATTAGTTAGAGCGGAGCAGGTGCGGGTCGAGCATTAGTTATAGCGGAGCGGGTGCGGGTCGAGCATTAGTTAGAGCGGAGCGGGTGCAGGTTGCAAATTTTTAACTTGCGGGTTAGCGGGTACCCGCAAATTTTGGGCTCAAATTAATTAATCAAATTGAGGCCCAACTAATTTAGGCCCAAATTAATTTAAACCCAAACAAATTAAATTTATTAAATATTTTAATTAAATTATTTAAATATTTTTAGAAACTTTAATTAAATTTATTAAATATTTTAATTTAAATAAATTTATTAAATATTTTAGTTTAATTAAATATTTTAAATATTTTTAAAAATTTTAATTAATTGTATTAAATATTTTAGTTTAATTAAATTTATTAAATATTTTAGTTTAATTAAATTTATCAAATGTTTTTTACCCGCCAGAACCGCTTGATTAATGCGGGGCGGGTGCGGGCCTGAAAAAATTTATTCACGGGTTTTGTGGGTAAAATAAATTTGTGCAAAAAAATCGATAACCCGCTGCGGGGCGAGTCAGGCAGGACAGGTCTGACCCGCTTGACAGGCCTAGTTATAAATGATATGTAATGCATGGCATTGCGCTGTTTGGGATAAATTGGATTACTTGGAGGCTTTGTCGTGGCTTTTTCAGTCTAAAATTTTCTCACAATTTAGAAAATTGAGCTAGCTTAACGTGGGCATTGGATTCGTGTCATTTTGAACTCTAAATCAAAGGTTACACACGATTAAGTGCGAACCTGTAAAGTTAATCGGCCAGTTAAAATGTTCATTCTAAACTTATCATTGATGCTTTTTGACTAAAGGGTTATAAATGAAGCATAATGCATGGCATTACCTTTGTTTGCGATACATTGGATTACTCGGATGCTTTGTTGTAGCTCTTTCCATCTCTAATGTTTTTAAAATATAAAAAATTCAGCTGGCTAAACATGGGGATTGGAGTCGTGTCATTCTCAACTCTAAATCAAAAGTTACAAATGATTTAGTGCGGACAAGTCAAGTTGATCGGTTAGTTAAAATGATAATTCTAAACTGATTATTGGCTCTCCTTGAGTAAAGGCTTATAAATGAAGCATATTGCATGACATCACGCAGTTTGGGATAGATTGGATTATTTTGGAGGATTTTTCATGCTACTTTCGTCTTAAACTTTTAAGAAAATTGATCTAGCTTGACGTGGGTGTTGGATTCATGTCATTTTGAACACTAAATCAAAAGTTACGGATGATTTAGTGCATACATGTCAAGTTGATCGGCCAGTTGAAATGATCATTCTAAACTAATCTTTTGTGCTCCTTGAGTAAACGCTTATAAATGAAGCATTATGCATGGCATCATGCAGTTTGGGATACATTAGATTACTTAGAGGTTTTTTCGTACCTCTTTCAGTATCAAATGTGGTCACAGTATAGAAAATTGAGTTAGCTTAACGTGGGCGTTGGATTCGTGTCATTCTTCACTCCTTGAATAAAGGCCTATAAATGAAGCATAATGCAAGGCATCACGCAGTTCGGGATAGATTTGATTACATGGAGGATTTTTTGTAATTATTTTGGTCCTAAATTTTTTAACAATATAGAAAATTTAGAGAGCTTAACGTGGGTGTTGGATTCGTGTCATTTCTAACTCTAAATCAAAAGTTACGGACGATTAAGGGCAGACATGTCAAGTTGATCAGATAGTTAATATGATCATTCTAAACTGATCATTGCTGCTCTTTGATTAAAGGCTTATAAATGAAACATAATGCATGGCATCACGCCATTTGGGATACATTGGATGACTTGGAGGCTTTGTCGTAACTCTTTCAATCTCAAATGTTGTTATAATATAGATAATTGAATTAGCTTAACGTGGATGTTGCATTCGTGTCTTTTTGAATACTAAATCTAAAGTTATAGACGATTTAGTGAAGAAATGTCAAGTTGATCAGCCTATTAAATTGGTCCTTCTAAACTGATCATTGGTGCTTCTTGAGTAAAAGCTTATAATGAAGCATAGTGCATGTCTTCACGCAGTTTGGGATACATTGGATTACTTGGAGGTTTTGTCGTAGCTATATCGATCTAAAATTTTGCCATAATTTAGAAAATTGAGCTAACTTAACATGGGCGTTGGACTTGTATCGTTTTGAACTCTAAATCAAAAGTTAGAGACGATTTAGTACAAACATGTCAAGTTGATCGGCCAGTTAAAATGGTCATTTTAAATTGATCATTCTAGTGCATACATTACAGTCTCAAATTTTGCCACAATATGAAAAATTGAGCATGCTTGACGTGGACACTGGACTCATGTCATTTTGAGCTCTAAATCAAAAGTTAACGATGATTTAGTGCAGACATGTCAAGTTTATCAGCTAGTTAAAATTATCATTCTAAACTCATCAGTGGTGCTCCTTGAATAAAAGCTTATAAATGAGGCATAATGTGTGGCATCACGCAGTTTAGGCTAGACTAGATTACTTGGAGGGTCTTTTGTAGTTATTTCGTCCCTAAATTCTGTCACAATATAGAAAATTTATATAGCTTAACGTTTGCATTGGATTCGTGTCATTTTGAACTCGAAATCAAAAGTTATGCACAATTTAGTGCACACATGTTAAGTTGATCGGACAATTAAATTGGTCATTCTAAACTGATCAATGGTGCTTCTTGACTAAAGGCTTATAAATGAAGCACAACGCACGGCATCACGCTGTTTAGGATAAATTGGATTACGTGGAGGCTTAGTCCTAATTGTTTTGGTTTTAAATTTTGTCACAATATAGAAAATGGAGCTAGTTTGACGTGGGTGTTGGATTCGTGTCACATTTTGAACTCTAAATCAAAAGTTACGGACGATATATTGTGGAGATGTCAAGTTGATCAGTTTATTAAAATTGTCACTCTAAACTGATCATTGGTGCTCCTTGAGTAAAAGCTTATAATAAAGCATAGCGCATGACATCACGTAGTTTGGGATACATTAGATTACTTGAAAGCTTTGTCGTAGCTATATCGGTCTTAAATTTTGTCACAATTTAGAAAATTGAGCTAGCTTAATATGTGTGTTGGACTCAGTGATTTTTATCTCTACATCATAAGTTAAAGACGATTTCGTGCAGACATGTCATCATGTAGTTTGGGATACATTGGATTACTTGGAGGCTTTGTAGTAGCTCTTTCAGTCTCAAATAGTGTAACAATGTGGAAAAGTGAGCTACCTTGACGTGGACATTGTATTCATGTTATTTTGAGCTATAAATCATAAGTTAAAGGCGGTTTAATGTATACACATTAAGTTGATCGGACAATTAAAATGATTATTATAAATTGATCATTGGTGCTCCTTAAGTAAAGGCTTATAAGTGAACCATAATGCATGGCATCACGTAGTTCGTGTCCTTTTGAACTCTAAATCAAAAGTTACGCATGACTTAGTGCAGACATGTCCAGTTGATCAAATAGTTAAAATGATCATTCTAATATGATCTATTGTGCTCCTTGATTAAAGGCTTATAAATGAAACATAATGCATGGCATCACGCAGTTTAGGATACATTGGATTACTTGGAAGCTTTGTGGTAACTCTTTCAATATCAAATGTTTTCAGAATATAGAAAATTGAGTTAGCTTAACGTGGGCGATGGATTCGTGTCATTCTGAACTCTAAATCTAAAGTTATGGACACTTTAGTGCACAAATGTCTAGTTAAAATGGTCATTCTAAACTGATCATTGGTGCTCCTTGAGTAAAGAGTTTTAAATGAAGCATAATGCATGGCGTCATGCGGTTTGGCATAGATTGGATTACTTGCAGGCCTTATCATAGCTATTTTAGTCTTAACTTTTTTCAAATAATAGAAAATTGAGCTAGCTTAATGTGGGCGTTGCATTCCTGTCATTTTGAATTCTAAATCAAAAGTTACAGACGATTTACGGTTGACTTGTCAAGTTGATCAGACAGTTAGAATGATCATTCTAAACTGATCATTGATGCTCTTTGAATAAAGGCTTATAAATGAAGCATAATACTTGTCAACCCGCAGTTTGGGATACATTAGAGTACTCTGAAGCTTTGTAGTAGCTCTTTCAGTCTCAAATGTTGTCAAAATATGGAAAATTAACCTAGGTTGAGGTGGGCGTTGTATTCGTGTGACTTTGAACTCTAAATCAAAAGCTATGCACGATGTAGTGCATACATGCCAAGTTGATCAGCCAGTTAAAATGAATATTCTAAACTGATCATTGGTGCTCCTTGTGTAAAGACTTATAAATGAACCATAATGCATGGCATCATGCAGTTTGGCATAGATTGGATAACTTGGAGACCTTGTTGTAACTATTTTGGTCTTAAGAGTCTGATTTGTGTTATTTTGAACTCTAAATCAAAAGTTACGGACGATTTACGGTACAAATGTCAAGTTGATCGGGCAGTTAAAATGATCATTCTAAACTGATCATTGGTGCTCATTGCGTATAAAATTATAAATGAAGCATAATGCATGGGCATCACGCAGTTCGGTATAGAAATGATTGCGTGCAGGCTTTGTGCTTGCTCTTTCACTCTCAAATTTTGTTAGAATATAGAAAATTGAGCTAGTTTAACGTGGGCATTGGATTCGTTTTTTTTAACTTTAAATCAAAAGTTACGCACGTACTTGTGCAGACATGTCAAGCTGATCAGACAGCTAAAATGGTCATTCTAATCTGATCATTGGTGCACCTTGAGTAAAGGTTATAAATGAAACATAATTCATGGCATCACGCAGTTTGGGATACATTGGATTACTATGAGGCTTTGTAGTAGCTCTTTCAGTCTCAAATATTGTCACAATATGGAATTTTGAGCTAGCTTAATGTGGGTGTTGGACTCATGTCATTTTGAGTTCTAAATCAAAAGTCAAATACAATTTAGTGTGGACATGTCAAGATGATCACCTAGTAAAAATGATCATCCTAAACTGATCATTGGTGCTCCCTATCTAAAGGCTTATAAATGAAGCACAATGCATGGCATCACGCAGTGTGGGAACATTAGATTTCTTGAATGCTTTGTCGTAGCTCTTTTGGTTTTAATGTTTGTCACAATATTGAAAATTTAGCTAGGTTAACTTGGGCGTTGGATTCGTGTCATTTTGAACTATAAATTAAAAGTTACGGACGATTTAGTGCGGACATGTCAAGTTGATCGACGAGTTAAAATGATCATTCTAAAGTGATCATTGGTGCTCCTTCAGTAAAGGCTAATAAATGAAGCATAATGCATGGCATGACGCAGTTTGGGATACATTGTATTACTTGGAGGCTTTGTCGTAGCCCTTCGGTCAGAAATGTTTTCACGATATAGAAAATTGAGTTAGGTTAACGTGGGCATTGGATTGGTGTCATTTTAAACTCTAAATCAAAAGTTAAAGACGATTTAGTGCAAACATGTAAGGATGATAAGCTAGTTAAAACATCATTCTAAACTTGTCATTGGTGCTCTTTGAGTAAAAGGCTTACGAATAAAGCATAATGCATGGTGTAACACCCGTCTCCAAAATGACACGTGTCATCACCTCATAATTAATTTATAGTTCATTTGAAATCTCATTTAATATATGAAGTATAAGTAATAATTCTTTTTATTAAAAGAATTCTCCAAAACCAAATATAAAATTATTAAAAAGTCATAAGACAATAACTTCGGATTCAAAATAAAATAAAGAAATAATATTTAAGAATTCCCAAAATGTAGCACCACCCCGAGTCACTGCATCACTACTGCTCGAACTCACCTGCATCCAAAAGGAGGCATGAGAAACATAATTACTCAGTGAAACGATCACGCCTACCCACATATTCCCATTATACAAGTATATATATAATCTTGATAATTACTTTATTTAGGAATGAAAACTAGCACGATTGATTCCACAAAAAGTCGACAACAATGCTACCAAGATATATGTATCTAAACTTTTCTTGCCTAATTCACAACCACTCCTCCTCATCCCTAACCACGTTGGTTTAAAGATTTGGAACCCCCAAAGCCACGTCGGCTTTCCACCACGGCCATGTCGGCCTATTTGCTCACGTCGAGCTCCCGTCACGTCGATGGTTGTTTCCGGCCTACCAGCCGTTAATGAAAGACGACTCAACACCGCTATTCTCGTAGCCTAACACCCATCAACGCAGCTGAACCAAATAACGTTTCTCAAATCCACCATACCCACATTACGTGAATATCACGTTTACCAGAAATTTATTCCCACATTAATAAATGAACTATTGTTCTTGCTTAGACTAAATATTTAATATTTATCTAACATTGATATTAATTTATTTTAATTAATTAATTGATTATAGTTCATTTTGCTATACCATAATCCAACATAAATAATTGAGTATCCTTAACCAATAAACCAACACATAACAATTTATCTTTCTTAATAATTAAGTCAACATAATAATCTCCCTTAAAATAATAAATTAACCTAATATCTCTACTCTCTTCTCCCACCACACACATTCACCGCCACATTCCTATTCATTTTTTAATATTTATTTATTTATTATCTAATAAATCCCTAACATGTTTAACTCTTTTTTCCTGATAAAAACACCATTAATTTTGCAACAATTAAATAAAACCCTAACACCACACATGATTTTAACCTCTAATTTTCTCCTTAAACGAACCACTCATCAAAATACATATACATAAGTGTATAATGAAAATCGTAGACCTTGTCTCACCTCACGGCGAAGCTTGGGTTAATGGAACGTTGGAATCGTCGGTCGTGTGTAAATTTCTCTTCCTCCGACGATGGTACACACGAACACCTGGACTCTCCAACGCTGAACTTTCTACCCCTGTACTATGTCGAAACCTCTCCCTCTCTTCTTGCTTTTGTTTCTGATGAACGGCTACATATAATCCCCTTTGATGACGTCTTATATAGCCATTAGGGTTAATTAGGGTTTTAGAAGAATTGTCCGTTATACCCTCACTTCTATTTATGTGGGCTTCATGGTTTAAATTAAGGCCCGGGATGTTACACATGGCATCACGCAGTTCGGGATAGATTAGATTACTTAGCTATTTCATAGCTATTGTCATAGCTATTTCGGTCTTCAATTTTGTCACAATTTAGAAAATTGAGCTAGCTTAACGTGGGCGTTGGATTTGTGTCACTTTGAACTCTAAATCAAAAGTGCCAGACGACTTAGTGCGGACATGCCAAGTTGATCGGACAATTAAAATGATCATTCTAAATTGATCATTGGTGCTCCTTGAGTAAAGGCTAATAAATGAAGCATAGTGCGTGGCATCACATAGTTTGTAATACATTGGATTACTTGGACGCTTTGTCGTACCTCTTTCTATCTCAGTTGTTGTCACAATATAGAAAATTGAACTAGTTTAACATGGGCGTTGGATTAGCATAATTCTGTCATGTAAATCAAAAGTTAAGGATGATTTAGTGCATACATGTCAAGTTTATCTGCCCGTAAAAATGATCAATCTAAACTGATCATTGGTGCTGCTTGAGTAAAAACTTATAAATGAAGCATAATGCATGACATGACGCAGTTTTGGATACATTGGATTACTTGGAAGATTTGTTGTATCTCTTTCAGTCTCAAATGTTGTCACAATATGGAATATTGAGCAGCTAAATCAAATGTTAAACAAGTTTTAGTGCAGACATGTCAACATGATCAGCTAGTTAAAACGATCATTATAAACTTATCATTGGTGCTCCTTGAGTAAAGGCTTATAGATGAAGCATAATGCATGGCATCATGCAGTTCGAGATAGATGGGATTACATGGAGGCTTTGTCATAGCAATTTTGGTCATAAATTTTGTCACAATATTGAAAATTCAGATGGCTTAACGTGGGCGTTGGATTTGTGTCATTTTGAACTCTAAGTCAAAAGTCACAGACGACTTAGTGCAGACATGTCAAGTTGGTCGGACAGTTAAAGTGATCATTCTAAACTGATCATTGGTGCTCCTTGAGTAAACTTTTATAAATGAAGCATAATGCATGGCAACACGCAATTTGGGATACATTGGATTACTTGGAGGCTTTTTCATAGCTCTTTCAGTGTCAAATTTTTTCACAATATGGAGAATTGAGCTAGCTTGACGTGGGCATTGGACTCATGTCATTTGGAGTTATAAATCAAAAGTTAAAGATTGTGGACATGCGAAGTTGATAAGCTATTTAAAATGATCATTCTAAACCGATCATTGGTGCTCCTTGATTAAAGGCTTATAAATGAAGCAAAGTGCAAGGCATCACGCAGTTTTGGATACATCGGATTACTGAAGCTTCGTACTAGCTTTCTCAGTCAAATGTTGTCACAATATTAAAAATTGTGCTAGCTTGACGTGGGCATTGGACTCATGTCATTTTGAGCTTTAAATCAAAAGTTACGGACGACTTACTGCAGACATATAATGATCGGACAGTTAAAATGATCATTCTAAATTGATCATTGGTGCTCCCTTAATAAAGGCTTATAAATGAAGAAGCATAGTGCCTGGCATCATGCAGTTTTGAATACATTGGATTACTTGGAGGCATTGTCGTAGCTCTTCCAATCTCAAACGTTGTAACAACATAGAAAATTGAGCTACTTTAACGTGGGCGTTGGATTAGCGTCATTCTGAACTCTAAATCAAAAGTTAAGGATGATTTAGTGCAAACATATCAAGTTGATCGGCCAGTAAAAATGATCATTCTAAACTGATCATTGGTGCTCCTTGTGTAAAGGCTTATAAATGAAACGTAATGCATGACATGATGTTGTTTTGGATACAATGGATTACTTGGAAGGTTTATAGTAGCTCTTTCAGTCTCAAATGTTGTCACAATATGAAAAATTCAGCTAGCATGACGTGGGTGTTGGACTCATGTCATTTTAAGCTCTAAATCAAAAGTTAAAGATGATTTAATGCGGACAATTCGAGTTGAACAGCTAGTTAAAATGTATGCCATCACGCATTTTGGAGTAAAGGCTTATAAATGAAGCAAAATGCATGCCATCATGAAGTTTGGCATAGATTGGATTACTTGGATGCTTTGTCGTAGCTATTTTGGTCGTAAATTTTGTCACAATATAGAAAATTGGGCTAGCTTAACATGGGTGTTGGATTCGTGTCATTTTGAACTCTAAATCAAAAGTTAAAGACAATTTGGTGCAGACATGTCAAGTTCCTCAGACATTTTAAATGATCATTCTGAACTGATCATTGGTGCTCCTTGAGCAAAGACTAATAAATTAAGCATAATGCATGGCATAATGCAGTTGGAGATAGATTGAATTACTTGGAGGGTTTGTCGTAGATATTTCGATCTCAAATTTTGTCACAATATAGAAAATTGAGCTAGCTTAACGTGGGCGTTAGACTTGTCTCATTTTGAACTCTAAATCAAAAGTTACGGAGGACTTCATGCAGACATGTCAAGTGGATCGGACAGTTAAAATGATCATTTTAAATTGATCAATGATGCTCTATGAGTAAAAGCATATAAATAAAGCATAATATATGGCATCGCGAAGTTTGGGGTACATTGGATTACTTGGAGGGTTTGTTTTAACTCTTTCAGAATTAAATGTTGTCTGATTATGGGAAATTGAGCTAGATAAACATGGGCATTGGGTTAATATCATTTTGAGCTCTAAACTGAAAGTTAAAGATGATTTAATTCGGACATGTCAAGATGATCAGATAGTTAAAATGATCATTCTAAACTCATCAGTGCTCCTTGAGTAAAGACTTATAAATGGTGCACAATGAATGACATAACGCAGTTTGGGATACATTGGATTACTTGGGGGTTTTTTCGTAGCTCTTGTAGTCTAAAAATGTTAACACAATATGGAAAACTCAGCTAGTTTGACGTGGGCGTTGGACTCATGTCATTTTAAGATCTAAATTAAAATTTAAAGATGATTTAGTGCGGACATGTCAAGTTGATCAGCTAGTCAATATGACCATTCTAAAATGATCATTGGTGCTCCTTGACAAAAGGCTTATAAATGAAGCATAGTGCATGACATCAAGCAGTTCGGGATAGATTGGATAACTTGGAGGCTTTGTCATAGCTCTTTCAGTCTTAAATTTTTTTACAATATAGAAAATTGAGTTAGCTTAATGTGGGCGTTGGATTCGTGTCATTCAGAACTCTTAATCAAACGTTACGGGCGTTTTAGTGTATAGATGTCAAGTTGATCAGCCAGTTAAAAATATCATTCTAAACTAATCATTGGTGCTCCTTGAGTAAAGGCTTATATATGAAGTATAATGCATGGTATCACATAGTTTGGGATACATTGGATTACTTGGAAGCTTTGACATAGCTCTTTTAGTCTCAAATGTTGTCAAAATATAAAACATTGAGCTAGCTTAACATGGGTGTTGGATTCGTGTCATTTTGAACTACAAATCAAAAGTTAAATATAATTTAGTGCAAACAAGTCAAGTTGATCAGCTAGTTAAAATGATCATTCTAAGCTGATCATTGGTGCTCCTTGAATAAAGGCTTATAAATGAAGCATAATGCATGGCATCACGCAGTTTGGGATAGATTGGATTACTTGTAGGCTTTGTCGAAACTATTTCGGTTTTAAATTTTGTCACAATACAGAAAATTAAGGTAGCTTAACGTGGGTGTTGGATTCGTGTCATTATGAACTCTAAATCAAAAGTTACAGACTACTTAGTGCAGACATAAAAGTTGATCGGACAATTAAAATGGATCATTGGTGCTCCTTCAGTAAAGGCTTATAAATGAAGAAGCATAATGCATGGCATCACGCAGTTTGGGATACATTGGATTACATGGAGGCTTTGTCATAACTCTTCCAGTCTCAAAGGTCGTCAGAATATGGAAAATTGAGCTAGGTTGACATGGGCGTTGGGGTCTTGTCATTTTGTGCTCTAAATCAAAAGTTAAAGACAATTTAACGTGGATGTGTCAAGGTGGTCAGCTAGTCAAAATGATCATTCTAATGTGATTATTGGTACTCCTTCAGTAAACTCTTATAAATGAAGCATAATGCATGGCATCGTGCTGTTTGGGATAGATTGGATTACTTAAAGGCTTTTTCATAGCTATTTTGGTCTTAAATGTTTTCACAATATAGAAAATTGAGGTAGCTTAACGTGGGTGTTGGATTTGTGTCATTTTGAACTCTAAATCAAAAATTGTGGACTTCTTAGTGTAGACATGTCAAGTTGATTCATCTAGTATCATTCTAAACTGATCATTGGTGCTACTTGAGTAAAGACTTAAAAATGAACCATAATGCATAACATCATGCAGTTTGGCATAGATTGGATTAGTTGGAGACCTTGTCGTAGCTATTTCGGTATTAAATATTTTCACAATATAGAAAATTGAGGCAGCTTAACGTGGGCATTGGATTCGTGTCATTTTGAACTCTTAATCAAAAGTAATGGACGACTTAGTGCACACATATCAAGTTGATCGGATAGTTAAAATGATCATTCTAAACTGATCATTGGTGCTCCTTGAGTAAAGACTTATAAATGAAGCATAATGCATGTCATCACGCAGTTTGGGATACATTGGATTACTTGGAGGATTTTTTGTAGCTCTTTCAGTCACAAATGTTGTCACAATATGGAAAATTGAGCTAGCTTGACTTGGGCCTTGGGTTCATGTCATTTTGAGCTCTAAATCAAAAGTGAAAGATGATTTAGTGCGGACACGTCAAGTTGATCAGCTAGTTAAAATCTTCATTCTAAAATGATCATTGGTGCTCCTTGACTAAAGGCTTATAAATGAAGCATAGTGCATGACATCACGCAGTTTGGGATAGATTGGATTACTTGTAGGCTTTTTCGTAGCTCCTGCCCAGGTACACGAGATTTGCAAATTAGTAACGAGAAAAATTTGATTAAATCTAATTTTCTCATTCAACCAAGTCATGTCCGAAGAGTTTGGCTTCTAAGGACTTGATGCTTCTAATGGTTTTTAAGGAGGTTTTGAGTACATGAAAAGAAGAGATAGAGCTACCTTCTCAAGTAGCAACCCTTCTCAACGGATTCTAGGATGTATTTCCTGAATAGATACCATCAGGCCTGCCTCCCCAACGTGGCATTGAGCACCAGATTGACCTCGTGGCCAGAGCAGCCTTGCCCAACCGGCCAGCATACTGGATGAGCCCAGAGGAGTAAAAAAAACTCAAGAGGCAAGCCAAGGAGATCCTGCAGAAAGGCTATATACGAGAGAGCCTCAGCCCATGTGCCGTGCCAATATTGTTGGTCCCCAAGAAGAATGGGACTTGGCGCATGTGCGTCGACTGCCGGGCCATCAACAATATCATGGTCAAGTACCGGCACCCCATACCACGACTTGATGATATGCTGGATGAGCTCAGTGGAGCCACAGTCTTTTCCAAAATAGACCTCGAGAGTGGATACCACCAGGCCAGAATGAAGGAATGCAATGAATGGAAAACCGCCTTCAAGACAAAGCAAGGGCTCTACGAGTGGACAGTCATGCCATTTGGCTTGACCAATGCCACAAGCACCTTCATGCGCCGTATGAACCAAGTTCTTAGGGTGTACATGAGTAAGTTTCTCGTTGTATACATTGATGACATTCTAGTTTACAGTAAGTGACTTAGGGATCATATTACACATCTTGAGATGGTGTTATAGACCCTTTGACAAGAAGAACTTTATGCCAATCCCAAGAAGTGCACCTTTTGTAACGATAAGCTTGTTTTCCTAGGCTTTGTTGTTAGTTCACAGGACTTACAGGTTTATGAGGAGAAGATTCGAGCCATAAAAGAGTGGTCAACACCAGGCAACATCAGCCAAGTAAGGAACTTTCATGGCCTGGCCAGCTTCTACTGGAGATTTTTGCCCAACTTCAGCAGCATTGCCTCACCCTTGACGGCAGTTGTGAAGAAGAATGTGGGCTTCAGCTGGGGTGAAGCCCAAGACAAGGCATTCCAGGCCTTGAAGGACAGCCTCACTAATGTCCCAATGTTAGTCCTGCGTGACTTCAATAGAACGTTTGAAGTGGAATGTCATGCCTCCAGCATAGGTATAGAGATACAGGCCTTAACTCATGACTGTGATGCTCTCGGAAGGGTTGGAGAAGTTTAGTCGAGAAACTCGGCCGTAGGCTTCTAAGATGGGGTTTTCTGGTGTGTTATAGGTGGTGGGGTGAAGTGAACCACACAACATACGGAATGCATTGTGATAAATCACAATCTTAGAACTAGGAGGGTTGTTCTCGACTAAGTCTAAGCGATAAGAGTTTTGTAGAGAAAACTCTTAGGAAAAATGCTCTCCTTATTAATAATCAAAAAGGTTTTCGAACTACAATTCTGAAAGGAGTCTTATTAATATGCTCAGTAGCTTGAACTTCTAGGGTTGACCCAAAAGAAAAATGGAAAAGATACAAAAGTGCATAAAGGAAAAATTACAAAAAGGAATAACCGAAAAAGGACAACTAGTTAATTGTTCTTGACTCAATAAAAAGGAAAACTACTAACTCCTACCCTGCAAAAATGAAAGGCAATCTTATAATTGAAAGCTTACCTACTTACCATTCGGCCAAGAAATAGAAGGTGGCCGACCTTGTCACACGTGCCTAGTCTTTAATTTGGAGTAGGTTAATCAATTGTTGGGCCTTGACCTACTTCGCCCAACAATTTCGGTCTTAAATTTTGTCACAATACAGAAAATTAAGGTAGCTTAACGTGGATGTTGGATTCGTATAATTTTGAACTATAAATCAAAAGTTACGGACGACTTAGTGCAGACATAACAAGTTGATCGGACAATTAAAATGGATCATTGGTGCTCCTTCAGTAAAGGCTTATAAATGAAGAAGGATAATGCATGGCATCACGTATTTTGGGATACATTCGATTACTTGGATGCTTTTTCGTAGCTATGTTGGTCTTTAATTTTGTCACAATATAGAAAATTGAGATAGCTTAACGTGGGCGTTGGATGCATGTAATTTTGAACTCTAAGTCAAAAGTAACTGACGATTTAGTGCGGACATGTCAAGTTGATCGGCCAATTAAAATGATCATTGGTGCTCCCTCAGTAAACTATAAATGAAGCAGAATGCATGGCACCATGCAGTTCGGGGTTCATTGGATTACTTGGAGGCTTTGTCGTAGCTTTTTCAGTCTCAAATGTTGTCACAATATAAAAAATTGAGCTATCTTAACGTGGGCATTGGATTCGTGTCATTCTGAACTCTAAATCATAATTACAGACGATTTAGTGCGGACATGTCAAGTTGATCAGCCAGTTAAAATGATCATTCTAAAGTGATTATTGGTGCTCCTTGAGTAAAGGCTTATAAATGAAGCATAATGCATGGCATCACACAGTTTGGGATACAATGGATTACTTGGGGGCTTCGTAGTAGCTCTTTCAATCTCAAATGTTGTCATAATATGGAAAATTGAGCTAGCTTAACATGGGTGTTGGACTCATGTCATTTTAAGCTATAAATCAAAAGTTAAAGACGATTTAGTGCGGACATGACAAATTGATCAACTAGTTAAAATGATCATTTTAAATTGATCATTGGTGCTCCTTGAGTAAAGGCTTATAAATGAAGCATAATGCATGCCATCATGCAGTTTTGGATAGATTTGATAACTTGGAGGCTTTTTGTAGCTATATTGGTGTTAAATTTTTACAATATAGAAAATTGAGCTAGCTTAACCAGGGCAATGGATTCATGTCATTATGAAATCTAAATCAAAAGTTAGAGACGATTTAGTGCGGACATGTCAAGTTTATCGGCTAGTTAAATTGTTTATTCTAAACTGATCATTGGTGCTCATAGAGCAAATGGTTACAAATGAAGCATAATGCATGGCATCAAGCAGTTCGGGATAGATTGAATTACTTGGAGGTTTTTTCGTAGCTATTTTGGTATTAAATTTCCCCACAATATAGAAAATTGAGCTAGCTTAGTGTGGGAAATGGAATCACGTCATTCTTAACTCTAAATCAAGAGTTACAAACGATTTAGTGCGGACATGTCAAGTTGATCGCGTAGTTAAAGTTATCATTCTAAACTGATCATTAGTGCTCCTTGAGTAAAGGCTTATAAATGAAGCATAATGCATGGCATTGCGCAGTTTAGGATATATTAGATTACTTGTAGGCTTTGTCGTAGCTGTTTCGCTTTTAAATTTTGTCACAATATAGAAAATTGAGCTAGCTTAACGAGGGTGTTGGATAATCAAAAGTTACAGACAACTTAGTGCGGACATGTCAAGTTGATTGGCCAGTTTAAACGATTATTCTAAACTGATCATTGGTGCTCCTTCAGTAAAGTCTTATAAATGAAGCATAATGCATGTCATCAGGCTGTTCGGGATAGATTGGATTACTTGGATGCTTTGTTGTAACTATTTTGATCTTCAATTTTGTAACAATATAGAAAATTGATTTAGCTTAACCCTGGCTTTGGATTCGTGTCATTTTGAACTCTAAATCCAAAAATACGGACGATTTAGTGCGGACATGTCAAGTTGATTGGCCAGTTAAAATTATCATTCTAAATTGATCATTGGTGCTCCTTCAATAAAGGCTAATAAATGATGTATAATGCATGGCATCACGTAGTTTAAGATACATTGGATTACGTGGAGGCTAAGTCGTAGCTTCTTCAGTCTCAAATGTTGTCACAATATATAAAATTGAGTTAGCTTAAAGTAGGCATTGGATTCATGTTATTCTGCACTCTAAATCAAAAGTTACGGACGATATAGTGCGGACATGTGAAGTTGATTGGCCAGTTAAAATGATCATTCTAAACTGATTGTTGCTGCTCATGGAGTAAAGGCTTATAAATGAAGCATAATGCATGCGATTACGCAGTTTAGGATACATTAGATTAATTGGACTTTGTAGTAGCTCTATCAGTCTCAAATTTTGTCACAATATGGAAACTTGAGCTAGCTTAACATGGGCATTGGGCACATGTCATTTCAAGCTCTAAATAAAATGTTAAAGACGATTTAGTATGGACATGTCATGTTGATCAGCTACTTAAAATGTTCATTTAAAACTGATCACTGCTGCTCCTTGAGTAAAGGCTTATAAATGAAGCATAATGTATAGCATAAACCAGTTTGAGATAGTCTGGATTACTTGGAGGCTTTGTCATAGATATTTTGGTCTTAAATTCTGTCACAATATAGAAAATTGAGCTAGCATAATGTGGGTGATGGATTCGTGTAATTTTGAACTCTAAATCAAAAGTGACGGACGATTTTGAGCGCACATGTCAAGTTGATCAGCCAGTTAAAATGATCATTCTAAACATATCATTGGTGCTCCTTCACTAAAGGCTTATAAATGAAGCATAATGCATGGCATAAACCAATTTGGGATGGATCGGATTACTTGGAGGCTTTGTCATAGATATTTTGGTCTTAAATTTTGTCACAATATAGAAAATTGAGCTAAATTAACGTAGGCATTGTATTCTTGTAATTTTAAACTATAAATCAAAAGTTACGGGCGATTTAAATCGGATATGTCAAGTTGATCATCCAGTTAAAATGATCATTCTAAACTTATCATTGGTGCTCCTTCAGTAAAGGCTTATAAATGAAGCATAATGCATGGCATTAACCAGTTTGGGATAGATTGGATTGCTTTTAGGCTTTGTTGTATCTATTTTGGTCTTAAATTTTGTCACAATATAGAAAATTGAGCTAACATAACGTGGGCATTGGATTCGTGAAATATTTAACTCTAAATCAAAAGTTACAGATGATTTAGAGCAGATATTTCTAGTTGATCAGCCAGTTAAAATGACCATTCTAAACTTAACATTGGTACTCCTTCAGTAAAGGCTTATAAATGAAGCATAATGCATGGTATCACGCAGTTCGGGATAGATTGCATTACTTGGAGGCTTTGTCATTGCTATTTTGGTCTTAAACTTTGTAACAATATAGAAAATTTAGCTAGCTTAACGTGGGCGTTGGATTCGTGTCATCCGTACTCTAAATCAAACTTTACGGAAGATTTAGTGCGGACATGTCAAGTTGATCGGGTAGTTAAAATGGTCGTTCTAAGCTGATCATTGGAGCTCCTTGAGTAAAGGCTTATAAATGTAGCATAATCCATGGCATCACGCTGTTTGTAATAAATTGAATTACTTGGATGCTCTGCATAGCTATTTCAGTCTCAAATGTTGTCACAATATAAAAAATTGAGCTAGCTTAACGTGGGCATTATGTCATTCGGAACTCTAAATCAAAAGTTACGGATGATTTAGTACGGACATGTCAAGTTGATCAACCAGTTAAAATGATCATCCTAAACTGATCATTGGTGCTCCTGAGTAAAGGCTTATAAATGGCGCATAATGCTTAGCATTACAAAGCTTGGGATACGTTGGATTATTTTGGGGCTTTGTAGTAGCTCTTTCAGTCTCAAATGTTGTCACAATATGAACAGATGAGCTAGCTTAACATTGGCGCTGGACTCATGTCATCTTAAGCTCGAAATCAAATTTTAAAGACTTTTAAGTACGGACATGTCAAGTTAATCATCTAGTTCAAATAATCATTTTAAATAGTTCATTGGTAGTAAAGGCTTATAAACGAAGCATAATGCATGGCATAAACCAGTTTGGGATAGATTGGATTACTTGAAGTCTTTGTCACACCTATTTTGGTCTTAAATTTTGTCACGATATAGAAAATGGAGCTAAATTAACGTGCGCGTTGGATTCGTGTCATTTTGAACTCCAAATGGACGATCTAGAGCTGACATGTCAAGTTGATCAGCCAGTTAAAATGATCATTCTAAACTTATCATTGGTGCTCTCTCAGTAAAGGCTTATAAATGAAGCATAATGCATGACCTCATGCAGTTTATGATACATTGGATTACTTGGAGGCTTTGTCGTAGCTCTTATAATCTCAAATGTTATAACAATATAGAAAATTGAACTAGCCTAAAGTGGGCGTTGGATTTATGTAATTCTGAACTCTAAATCAAAAGATACGGATGATTTAGTGCGGACATGTCAAGTTGATCAGCTAGTTTAAATGATCATTCTAAGCTGATCATTGGTGCTACTTTAGTAAAGGTTTATAAATGAAGCATAATACATGGCATCACACAATTTGGGCTAAATTGGATTACTTGGAGGCTTTGCCATAACTCTTTCAGTCTCAAATGTTGTCACAATATAGAAAATTGAACTAGCTTAACATGGGCGTTAGATTCATGTCATTCTGAACTCTAAATAAAGTTACGGACGATTTAGTGCGGACATGTCAAGTTTATCGGCCAGATAAAATGATCATTCTAAACTGATCATTGGTGCTCCTTGATTAAAGGCTTCTAAATGAAGCTTAATGCATGACATCATGCAGTTTGGGATATATTGGATAGTTGGATACGTTTTAATAGTGCTTTCAGTTTCAAAATGTTGTCACAATATGGAAAATTGGCCTAACTTAATGTGGGCGTTGGACTCATGTCATTTTGAGCTCTATCTCAAAAATTAAAGATGATTTAATGCGGACATGTAAGTTTCTCATCTAGTTATAATGATAATTGGTGCTCCTTCAGTAAAGACTAATAAATGAAGCATAATGCACGCAATCACGTAGTTTGCGATACATTGGATTACTTTGAAACTTTGTTGTAGCTATTTTGGTCTTAAATTTTGTCACAATTTAGAAAATTGAGCTAGCTTAACATGGGCATTGCATTCATGTCATTGAACTCTAAATTAAGTTATGGACGATTTAGTGCGGATATGTCAAGCTGATCGCACAGTTAAAATGATCATTCTAAACTGATCATTGGTGCTCCTTGAGTAAAGGCTTATAAGTGAAGCATAATGCAGGATATAATGCAGTTTGGGTTACATTGGATTACTTGAAGACGTTTTCGTAGCTCTTTCAGTCTCAAAATATTGTCATAATACGAAAAATTAAGCTAGCTTAATGTGCGCGTTGGACTCATGTCATTTTGAGCTCTAACTCAAAAAATAAAGACTATTTAGTGCGGACATGTAAGTTGATCAGCTAGTTAAAATGATCATTGGTGTTCTTTGAGTAAAGGCTAATAAATGAAGCATAATTCATGGCATCACATAGTTTGGGATATATTGGATTACTTGGAGGCTTTGTCGTAACTATTTCGGTCTTAAATTTTTTCACAATATTGAAAATTGAGCTAGCTTAACATGGGCGCAGGACTCATGTCATTCTGAACTCTAAATAAAGTTATGGACAATTTAGTGCGGATATGTCAAGTTGATCGGCCAGTTAAAATGAACATTCTAAACTGATCATTGGTTCTCCTTGAGTAAAGGCTTATAAATGATGCATGACATCACGCAGTTTGGCATACATTGGATTACACTTGGAGGCGTTTTCGTATCTCTTTTAGTCTCAAATGTTGTCACAATACCAAAAATCAGCTACATTAATGTGGGTGTTGGACTCATGTCATTTTGTGTTCTAAATCAAAAATTAAAGACGATTTAGTGCGGATATGTAAGTTGATAAGCTAGTTAAAATGATCATTGGTGCTCTTTGACTAAAGGCTAATAAATGAAGGATAATGCATGTCATCTTGTTGTTTGGGATAGATTGGATTACTTGGAGGCTTTTTCGTATCTATTTCGGTCTTAAATTTTGTAACAATTTAGAAAATTGAGCTTGCTTAACATGCGCGCTGAACTCATGTCATTCTGAACTATAAAAAAAGTTATGGATGATTTAGTGTGGACATGTCAAGTTGATCATCCAGATAAAATGAGCATTCTAAACTATTCATTGGTTCTCCTTGAGTTAAGGGTTGTAATCGAAGCATAATGCATCACATCACGCAGTTTCGGATATATTGGACTACTTGGAGGCTTTTTCGTAGCTCTTTCAGTCTCAAATAATGTCACAATATGGAAAATTTAGCTAGCTTGACGTGCGCGTCGGAATGAAGCATAATGCATGACATCACATAGTTTGGGATAAAGTGGATTACTTGGAGGCATTGTCGTATCTATTTAAGTCTTAAAGTTTGTCAGAGTATAGAAAATTGAGCTAGATTAACGTGGGCGTTGGATTCATGTAATTCTGAACTCTAAAAAAGTTGCGGAAGATTTAGTGCCGACAATTCAATTTGACCGGCCAGTTAAAATGAACATTCTAAACTGATCATTGGTGCTCCTTGAGCAAAGGCTTATAAATGAAGCATAATGCATTATATCACGCAGTTTGGATACATTGGACTACTTGGAGATGTTATCGTAGCTCTTTTAGTGTCAAAATGTTTTCACAATACGGAAAATTAAGCTAGCTTAACGTGGGCGTTCAACTCATGTTATTTTGAGCTCTACCTCAAAAGTTAAAGGCAATTTAGTGCGGACATGTAAGTTGATCAGCTAGTTAAAACGATCATTGGTGTTATTTGAGTAAAGGCTAATAAATGAAGCATAATGCATGACATCAAGTAGTTTGGGATAGATTGGATTACTTGAATGCTTTGTCGTAGCTATTTCGGTCTTAAATTTTTTCACAATATTGAAAATTGAGCTAGCTTGACTTGGGCGTTGGATTCGTGTCATTCTGAACTCTCAATCATAAGTTATAGACGATTTAGTACGGACATATCAAGTTGATCGATCTGTTGAAATGATCATTCAAATTTGATCATTGGGGGTCCTTGAGTAAAGGCTGATAAATGAAGCATAATGCATGGCATCATGCAGTTTAGGATACATTGGATTACTTGGAGGCTTTTTCGTAGCTCTTCAGTCTCAAATGCTGTCACAATATAGAATATTGAGCTAGCTTTATGTGGGCATTGGATTAGTGTCTTTTTGAACTCTAAATCAAAAGTTACAAAAGATTTAGTGCGGACATGTCAAGTTGATCAACCAGTTAAATGATCATTCCAAGCTGATCTTTGGTGCTCCTTCAGTAAAGGCTTATAAATGAAGCATAATGCATGGCATCACGGAGTTTGGGATACATTGGATTACTAGCACAACTAATGAGGACATCAGGTCGTACATCCAGCCAGGAGACCAGACTGGCCGACCAGGAAGCTTGCCCGAGACAGCCGGACCATCTGGCACGCCTGCTGGTCCAAGCAGTACCGCCGGACCCTCGACCAATAGGACTAGAGCAACCAGCA
>JAEVFF010001303.1:0-27524 GCA_018901945.1 Pugionium dolabratum
ATTCGACAAAGCGTCCAAGTAATCCAATCTATCCAAAGCTGCGTCATGCCTTGCATTTTGCTTCATTTATAAGCCGTTACTCAATGAGCAATAATGATCAGTTAAGAATGATCATTTTACTAGGCCGATCAACTTGACATGTCTGCATTAAATTGTCCATAACTCTTGATTTAGAGTTTAGAATGACACAAATCCAAAGCCCACGTTAAGCTAGCTCAATTTTCTATATTGTGATAGAAACAGATTTGACAAATCATCCAAGTAATCTAATCTATCCAAAACTTCTTCATGCCATTCATTGTGCTTCATTTATAAGCCTTTACTCAATGAGTGTCAATGATCAGTTGAAAATGATCATTTTTACTGGCCGATCAACTTGACATGTTTGCACTAAATTGTCCATAACTCTGTATTTAGAGCTCAGAAAGACACAAATCCAAAACCCACGTTAAGGTAGGTCAATTTTCTATATTGTGACATAATTTGAGACAAAAATGGATTCGAAAAAGCATCCAAGCAATCCAATCTATCCAAAACTGCATCATGCCATGCATTGTGCTTCATTTATAAGACTTCACTCAATGAGTATCAGTGATCAGTTTAGAATGATCATTTTAACTAGCCGATCAACTTGACATGTCTTCACTATATCGTCTGTAACTTTTGATTTATAGCTCCGGATGACACGAATCTAAAGCCCACTGTACGGTAGCTCAATTTTCTATATTGTGACAAAATTTGAGACCGAAATAGATACGAAAATGCGTCCAAGTTATCGAATCTATCTAAAACTTCGTCATGGCATGAATTGTCCTCCATTTAAAAGCCTCTACTCAAAGAGAACCAGTTATCAGTTTGGAATTATCATTTTAACTGGCCAATCAACTTGATATGTCTTCACTATATCATTCGTAGCTTTTTATTTATAGCTCATAATGACACGAATCCAATGCCGACATTAAGGTAGCTCAATTTTCTATATTGTGACAAAATTTGAGACAGAAATAGATTCGACAAAGCGTCCACGTAATCCAATCTATCAAAAACTGCGTCTTGCCATGCATTGTGCTTTATTAATAAGCCTTTACTCAATTAGCATCAATGATCAGTTTAGAATGATCATTTTAATGGGCCGATCAACTTGACATGTCTGCACTAAATCGTCTGAAAATGTTTATTTAGAGCTTAGAATGACACAAATCAAAAGCCCACGTTAAGCTAGCAAAATTTTCTATATTGTGATGGAAAAAGATTTGACAAATCATCCAAGTAATCCAATCTATCCGAAACTTCTTCATGCCATGCATTGTGCTTCATTTATAAGCATTTACTCAGTGAGCATTAATGATAAGTTTAGAATGATCATTTTAACTGGCCGATCAACTTGACATGTTTGCACTAAATGGTCCGTAACTTTGTCTTTAGAGCTCAGAATGACACAAATCCAAAGCCCACGTTAAGCTAGCTCAATTTTCTATATTGTGACACAATTTGAGACAGAAATAGATTCGACAAAGCATTCAAGTTATCTAATCTATACAAAACTTTGTTATGCCATACATTTTGCTTCATTTATAAGCCTCTACTCAATGAGCACCAATTATCAGTTAAGAATGATCTTTTTAACTGGTCGATCAACTTGACATGTCTACATTAAATGGTCCGTAACTTTTATTTAGAGCTCATATGACACAAATTTAAAACCCATGTTAATCTAGCTCAATTTTCTATATAGTGACCAAATTTGAGAAAAAAATAGAATTGACTAAACATCCACGTAACCCAATCTATCCAAAAATTTGAGATCGAAATGATTCGACAAAGCGTCCAAGTAATCCAATCTATCCAAAACGGCGTCATGCCTTGCATTGTGCTTCATTTAAAAGTCGTTACTCAATGAGCATCACTGATCAGTTTAGAATGATCATTTTAACTGGTCAATCAACTTGACATGTCCGCACTAAATCGTCCATAACTTTTGATTTAAAGCTTAGACTGATACAAATCCAAAGCCCACGTTAACCTAGCTCAATTTTCTATCTTCTTACAAAATTTGAAACAAAAATAGATACAACAAAGCGTCGAAGTTATCCTATCTATCCAAAACTTCTTCATGCCATGCATTGTGCATCATTTGTAAGCCTCTACTCAATGAGCACCAATGATCAGCCAAGAATGATCATTTTCACAGGCCGATCAACTTCACATGTCTACACTAAATCGTCCGTAACTTTTTATTTGGAGCTCATATGACACAAATCCAAATCCCACGTTAAGCTAGTTCAATTTTCTATATTTTGACAAAATATTAGATAGAAAAAGATTCGACAAAGTGTCCAAGTAATCCAATTTATCCAAAACTTCTTCATGCCATGCATTGTGCTTCATTTATAAGCCTTTACTCAATGAGCATCATTGATCAATTAAGAATGATCATTTTAACTTTCCGATCAACTTGACATGTTTGCACTAAATCGTCTGTAACTTTTAATTTAGAGCTCAGAATGACACAAATCTAAAGCTCACGTTAAGCTAACTCAATTTTCTATATTATGACAAAATTTTAGAAGAAAAAAGCATCCAAGCAATCCAAGGGATCCAAAACTGCGTCATGCCATGCATTGTGCTTCATTTATGAGGCCTTACTCAATGAGCATCAATGATCAGTTTAGAATAATCATTTTAACTCGACGATCAACATGACATGTTTGCACTAAATCGTCCGTAACTTTGAATTTTGAACTCAGAATGACACCAATCCAAAACCCTCGTTAAGCTAGCCGAATTTTCCATATTGTGATAAAAATTTAGATATAAATGATTCAAAAAAGTGTTCAAGTAATCCAATTGATCCAAAACTGCGTCTTGCCATGCATTGTGCTTTATTAATAAGCCTTTACTCAATGAGCATCAATGACCAGTTTAGAATGATCATTTTAACGGGCCGATCAACTTGAAATGTCTGCACTAAATCGTCCAAAACTGTTGACTTAGAGGTTATAATGACACAAATCCAAAGCCCACGTTAAGCTAGCTAAATTTTCTATATTGTGATACAAATAGATTTGACAAATCATCCAAGTAATCCAATCTATCCAAAACTTCTTCATGCCATGCATTGTGGTTAATTTATAAGCCTTTACTCAATGAGCATTAATGATCATTTTAGAATGATCATTTTAACTGGCCGATCAACTTGACATGTTTGCACTAAATCGTCCGTAACTTTGTATTTAGAGCTCAGAATGACACAAATCCAAAGCCCACGTTAAGCTAGCTCAATTTTCTATACTGTGACACAATTTGAGACAGAAATAGATTCGACAAAGCGTTCAAGTTATCCAATCTATCCAAAACTTCGTTATGCCATGCATTGTGCTTCATTTATAAGCCTCTACTCAATGAGCACCAATAATCAGTTAAGAATGATCTTTTTAACTAGTCGATCAACTTGACATGTCTGCATTAAATGGTCCGTAACTTTTTAATTAGAGATCATATGACACAAATTTAAAGCCCATGTTAATCTAGCTCAATTTTCTATATAGTAACAAAATTTGAGACAAAAATAGATTTGACTAAGCATCCACGTAATCGAATCTATCCAAAAATGCGTCTTGCCATGCACTGTGCTTGATTAAAAAGCCTTTACTGAATGAGCATCAGTGATCAGTTTAGAATGATTGTTTTAATTGGCCGATCAACTTGACATGTCTGCACTAAAATCGTCCGTAACTTTTAATTTAGAACTCAAAATGACACGAATCCAAAACCCACGTTAAGCTAGCTCAATTTTCTATATTGTGACAAAATTTGAGATCATTAATTCTCATTGAGTAATCAATGAGCACCAATAATCAGTTAGGAATGTTCATTTTAACTGTACGATCAACTTGACATGTCCACACTATATCGTCTGTAACTTTTGATTTATATCTCATAGTGACACGCATCCAATGCCCACGTTAAGCTAGCTCAATTTTCTATATTGTGACAAAATTTGAGATAGAAATAGATTCGATAAAGCGTCCAAGAAATCCAATCTATCCAAAATTGTGTCATGCCATGCATTGTGCTTCATTTATAAGCCTTTACTCAGTGATCATCAATGATCAGTTTAGAATGATCATTTGAACTGCCTGATCAACTTGACATGATTGCATTAAATCATCCGTTACTTTTGATTTATAACTCAGAAGGACACAAATCCAATGCCCACGTTAAGCTAGCCCAATTTTCTATATTGTGACAAAATTTGAGATAGAAATTTATAAGAAAAAGCATCCAAGTAATCCAATCTATCCAAAACTGTTTCATGCCATGCATTGTGCTTCAATTATCCGTATAGAATGATCATTTTAACTGGTCGATCAACTTGACATGTATGTACTAAATCGTCCGTAACTTTGGATTTAAAGCTCAGAATGACACAAATCCATAGATCACATTAAGCTAGCTCAATTTTCTATATTGTGACAAAATTTGGGACAAAAATTGATTCGACAAAGCGTCCAATCCAGTGTATCCAAAACTGCATCATGCCATGCATTGTGCTGCAATTATAAGCCTTTACTCAGTGAGCATCAATGATTAGTATAGAATGATCATTTTAACTGGTCGATCGACTTGACATGTATGTACTAAATCGCCCGTAACAATGGATTTAAAGCTCAAAATGACACAAATCCATAGCCCACGTTAAGCTATCTCAATTTTCTATATTGTGACAAAATTTGAGAAAAAATAGATTCGACAAAGCATCCAAGTTATACAATCTATCCAAAACTGCGTCTTGCCATGCATTGGTCTTCATTAATAAGCCTTTACTCAATGAGCATCAATGATCAGTTTAGAATGATGATTTGAACTGTCTGATCAACTTGACATGTATACACTAAATCGTCTGTAACTTTTGATTTATAACTCACAATGACACGAATCCAATGCCCACATTAAGCTTGCTCAATTTTCTATATTGTGGCAAAATTTAAGAGAAAAATAGATTCGCAAAAGTCCAAGTAATCCACTCTATCCAAAACTGCGTCTTGCCATGCATTGTGCTTTATTTATAAACCTTTAGCCAATGATCATCAATGATAAGTTTAGAATGATCATTTTAACTGGCCGATCAACTTGACATGTCCGCACTAAATCGTCTGTAACGTTTTATTTAGAGCTCAAAATGACACAAATCCAAAGCTTACGTAAACCTAGCACAATTTTCTATATTGTGACAAAGTTTGAGACAAAAATAGATTCGACAAAGAGTCCCAGTAATCCAATCTATCCAAAATTGCGTCATGACTTGTATTGTGCTTCATTTATAAGCCGTTACTCAATGGGCATCAACGATCAGCTTAGAATGATCAATTTAACTGCCCACTCAACTTGACATTTCTCCACTAAGTCGTCCATAACTTTTGATTTAGAGCTTGTAATGACACAAATCCCCAGCCCACGTTAAGCTAGCTTAATTTTCTATATTGTGACAAAATTTGAGATAGAAATAGATTTGAAAAAGCGTCCAAGTAACCCAATCTATCCAAAACTGCGTCATGCCATGCATTGTGCTTCATTTATAAGCTCTTACTCAATGAGCATCAATTATCTGTTTACAATGATCATTTTAACTGACCGATCAACTTGACATGTCTTCACTATATTGTCTGTAACTTTTCATTTTTAGCTCAGAATGACACAAATCCAAAGCCCAGGTTAAGCTAGCTCAATTTTCTATATTGGGACAAAATTTGAGACTGAAATAGATTCGACAAAGCGTCCAAGTAATCCAATCTATCCAAAACTGTGTCTTGTCATGCATTGTACTTTATTAATAAGCCTTTACTGAATGAGCATAAATGATCAGTTTACAATGATTGTTTTAACTGGCCGATCAACTTGACATGTCTGAACTAAATTGTCTATAACTTGGGATTTAGAATCAGAATGACACAAATCCAAAGCCCACGTTAAGTTAGCTCAATTTTATATATTGTGACAAAATTTGAGACAGAAATAGAATCGACAAAGCGTCCAAGTTGAGAATGATCATTTTAACTGGCCGATCAACTTGAAATGTCTTCACTATCGCGTCCGAACTTTCGATTTATAGCTCAGAATGACCCGAATCCAATCCCCACATTAAGCTAGCTCAATTTTATATATTGTGAAAAAATTTGAGACAGTAATAGATTCGACAAGGCGTCCAAGTAATTCATGCCATGCATTGTGCTTCACTAATAAGCCTTTACTCAATGAGCATCAATGATCAGTTTAGAATGATTATTTTAACTTGCCGATCAACTTGACATGTATGCAATAAATCGTCCGAACTTTGGATTTAGAACTCAGATAGACATAAATCCAAAGCCCATGGTAAGCTAGCTCAATTTTTGATATTGTGACAAAATTTGAGACAAAATAGATACGACAAAAGGTCCAAGTTATCCAATCTATCCAAAACTTTGTCATGCCATGCATTGTGCTTCATTTATAAGACTCTAATCAAATGAGCACCAATGATCAATTAAGAATGATCATTTTAACTAGCTGATCAACTTGATGTGTCTGCACTATATCGTACGTAACTTTTGATTTATAGCTCATAATGGCCCGAATCCAATGCCCACATTTAGCTAGCTCAATTTTTTACATTGTGAGAAAATTTGAGATAGAAATAGATTCGACAAAGCGTCCGAGTAATCCAATCTATCCAAAACTGCGTCATGCCATGCATTGTGCTTCATTTATAAGCCTTTACTCAATGAGCATCAATGATCAGTTTAAAATGCTCATTTTAACTGACCGATCAAGTTCACATGTCTTCACTATTTTGTCCGTAACTTTTGATTTTTATCTCAGAATAACACGAATCAAATGCCCGCGTTAAGCTAGCTCAATTTTCTATATTGTGACAAAATTTGAGATAGAAATAGATTCGACAAAACGTCCAAGTAATCCAATCTATCTAAAACTGTGTCTTGCCATGCAGTGTGCTGCATTAATAAGCCTTTATAATGAGCATCAATGATCAGTATATAATAATTATTTAAATTAGCCGATCAACTTGACATGTCTACACTAAATTGTTCATAAGTTTGGATTTAGAACTCAGAATGACACAAATCCAAAGCAGACGTTGAACTAGCTCAATTTTCTATATTGTTACAAAATTTGAGAGAAAAATAGATTCGGCAAAGCATCCAAGTAATCCAATATATCCAAAACTGCGTCATGCCATGTATTGTGCTTAATTTATAAGCCTTTACTCAATGAGCATTAATGATTAGTTTAGAATGATCATTTTATCTCGCCGATCAACTTGTCATGTCAGCACTATTTTGTCCATAACTTTTGATTTAAAGCTCATAATGACACAAGTCCATAGCCCACGTTAAGCTAGCTCAATTTTCTACATTGTGACAAAATTTGAGACAAAAATAGATTCTACAAAGCGTCCAACTATTCGAATACATTAAAAACTACATCATGCCATACATTGTGCTTCATTTATAAGCCTTTACCCCATGAGCATCAATGATTAGTTTAGAATGATCATTTTAACTCGCCGATGAACTTGACATGTCTGCACTATATCGTCCATAACTTTTGATTTATAGCTCAGAAAGACACGAGTCAAGTGCCCACATTATGCTAGCTCAATTTTCTATATTGTGACAAACTTTGAGACAAAAATAGATTCAACAAGGCCTCCAAACAATCCAATCTATCCAAAACTGCGTCTCGCCATGCAATGCTCTTTACTTATAAGTCTATACTCAATGAGCATCAATAATCAATTTAGAATGATCACGAAATTGTCGTTAACTTTTTATTTAGAGCTCAGAATGACAGAAATCCAAAACCCACGTTAACCTAGCTCAATTTTCTATATTGCAACAAAATTTGAGACAAAAATAGATTCTATAAAGCTTCCAATTAATCCAATCTATCCAAAACTGCGTGATGTTATGCATTGTGCTTCATTGATAAGCCTTTACTCAATGAACATCAATGATCAGTTTAGAATGATCATTTTAACTGCCCGATCAATTATACTTGTTTGCACTATATCGTCCGTAACCTTTGATTTATAACTAGCTCAATTTGACTTATTTGCACTATATCGTCCAATGCCCACGTTAACCTAGCTCAATGTTTTATATTGTGACAAAATTTGAGACAAAAATTGATTCGACAAAGCGTCCAAGTAACCCAATCTATCAAAAACTTCGTCATGTCTTGCATTGTGCTTCATTTATAAGCCGTTACTCAATTAGCATCAATGATCAGTTTAGAATGATCATTTGAACTGGCCAATGAACTTGACATGTCTGCACTAGATCATCCATAATTTTTTATTTAGAGCTCAGAATGACACAAATACAAAGCCCACGTTAAGATTGCTCACTTTTTTATATGTGAAAAAATTTGAAACTGAAATAGTTTCGACAAAGCATCCAGGTAATCCAATCTATCCAAAACTTCTTCATGCCATGCATTGTGCTTCATTTATAAGACTTTACTCAAAGAGCATCATTGATCAGTTTAGAATGATCATTTCAACTGGCTAATCAACTTGACATGTCTGCAAAATATTGTCCGTATCTTTGGATTTATAGCTCATAATGGCACGAATCCAATGCCCACGTTAAGCTAGCTCAATTTTCTATATTGTGACAAAATTTGAAACAAAAATAGATTCGACAAAGCGTCCAAGTAATCCAATGTATCCAAAGCTGCATCATGCCATGCATTGTGCTTCATTTATAAACCTTTACTCAATGAGCATCAATGATTAGTTTAGAATGATCATTTTAACTGGTCGATAAACTTGACATGTCTGCACTATGTCATCCGTAACTTTTGATTCATAGATCATAAAGAGACGAATCCAGTGGCCACGTTAATCCAGTGGCCACGTTACACAAAATTTGAGATAGTAATAGATCGACAAAGCATACAAGTAATCCAATCTATCCAAAACTGCGTCATGCCTTGCATTGTGCTTCATGTATTAGCCGTTACTCAATGATCAGTTTGGAATGATTATTTTAACTGGCTAATCAACTTGACATGTCTTCACTAAATTGTCCATAACTTTTATTTAGAGATTAGAATGACACAAATCCAAAACCCACGTTAAGCTAGCTCAATTTCCAATATGGTGGCAAAATTTGAGAAAGAAGTAGATACAACAAAGTTTCCAAGTTATCCAATCTATCCAAAACTTCGTCATGCCATGCATTGTGCTGTCTTTACACGCCTTTACTCAATGAGCATCAATGATCAGTTTAGAATGATCATTTTAAGTGGCCTATCAACTTGACTTTTCCGCACTAAATCATCCGTACCTTTTGATTTATAGCTTGGAATGACACAAATCCATATCCCACATTAACCAAGCTCAATTTTCTATATTGTGACAAAATTTGAGACAAAAATAGATTCAACAAAGCATCCAAGTAATCCAATCTATCCAAAACTACGTCATGCCAAGCATTGTGCTTCATTTATAAGCCTTTAATCAATGAGTATCAATGATTAGTTTAGAATAATCATTTTAACTGGCCGATCAACTTGACATGTCTGCACTATATCTTCCTTAACTTTTGATTTATAGCTCAGAATGACACGAATCCAATGCCCACGTTAAGCTAGCTCAACTTTCTTTATTGTGACAAAGTTTGAAATACAAATAGATTCGACAAAGCGTCCAAGTAGTTCAATCTATCCAAAACTGTGTCTTGCCATGCATTGTGCTTCACTAATAAGCCTTTATTCAATGAGCATCAATGATCAGTTTAGAATGATTATTTAACTGGTCGATCAACTTCACATGTCTGCACTAAATCATCCGTAACTTTAGTTTTAGAACTCAAAATGACACAAATCCAAAGCCCACGTTAAACTAGTTCAATTTTCTATATTTTGGAAAAATTTGAGATTGAAATAGATTCGACAAAGCGTCCAAGTAATCCAATTTATCCAAACCTGCGTCATGCCATGCATTGTGCTTTATTTATAAGCCTTTACTCAACGAGTGTCAATGATCAGTTAAAATGATCATTTTAACTGGCCAATCAACTTGAAATGTACTCACTAAATCGTCTATAACTTTTTATTTAGAGGTCAGTATGACACAAATCCAAAGCCCACGTTAACCTAGCTCAATTTTCTATACTGTGACAAATTTGAAATAGAAATTGATTTGACAAAGTGTCCAACTAATCCAATCTATCCAAAACTGCGTCATGCCATGCATTGTGCTTTATTTATAAGCCTTTACTCAATGAGTATCAATGATCAGTTTAAAATGATCATTTTAACTATCCGATCAATGTGACATGACTGAACAATATTGTTCGTAACATTTGATTTATAACTAAGAATGACACAAATCCAATGCCCACGTTAAGCTAGCTAAATTTTTTATATTGTGGCAAAATTTGAGAAAAAAATAGATTCGACAAAGCGCCAAGTAAACCAATCTATCCAAAACTTTGTCATGCCTTGCATTGTGCTTCGTTTATAAGCCGTTACTTAATAAGCATCAATGATCAGTTTAAAATGATCACTTTAACTAGCCGATCAACTTGACATGTCTGCACTAAATCATCCATCACTTTTGAGTTAGATCTCAGAATGACATAAATCCAAAGCCCACGTTAAGCTAGCTCACTTTTCTATATTGTGACAATATTGGAAACTAAGCTTGATTCGACAAAGCATCCAGGTAATCCAATCTATCCAAAAATTCTTCATGCCATGCATTGTGCTTCATTTATAAGCCTTTACTCAATGAGCGTCAATGACCAGTTTAGAATGATCATTGTAACTGCCTGATCAACTTGACATGTCTGCACTAAATCGTTCGTAACTTTTGATTTAAAACTCTGAATGACACGAATCCAATGCCCATGTTAAGTTAGCTCAATTTTCTATATTGTGTCAAAATTTCTGACAAAAATAGATTCGACAAAGCGTCTAAATAATCTAATCAATCCAAAACTTCGTCTTGCTATGCATAGTGCTTTATTTATAAGCCCTTACTCAATTAGCATCAATGATCAGTTTAAAATGATCATTTTAACTGGCTGATCAACTTGAGATGTCCACACTAAATTGTCCATGGCTTTTGATTTAGAGATCAGAATGACACAAATCCAAAGCCCATGTTAAGCTAGCTCACTTTTTTATATTTCGACAAAATTTGAAACTGATATAGATTGGCCAAAGCATTCAGGTAATCCAATCTATCCAAAAATTCTTCATGCCATGCATTGTGCTTCATTTATAAGACTTTACTCAATGAGCATCAATGATCAGTTTAGAATGATCTTTTTAACTAGCTGATCAACTTGACATGTCTGCACAATATCTTCCATATGTTTTAATTTATAGCTCATAATGGCACGAATCCAATGCCCACACTAAGCTACATCAATTTTTTCTATTGTGACAAAATTGGAGACAGAAATAGATTCAACAAAACATCCAAGTAATCCAATCTATCCAAAACTGCGACATGCCATGCATTGTGCTTCATTAATAAGCCTTTACTCAATGAGCATCAATGATCAGTTTAAAATGATAATTTTAACTGGCCGATCAACTTGACATGTATGTACTAAATTATCCGTAACTTTGGATTTAAAGCTCGGAATTACACAAATCCATAGCCCACGTTAAGCTAACTCAAGTTTCTACATTGTTACAAAATTTGAGAGAAAAATAGATTTGACAAAGCGTCCTAGTAATCCAATCTATCCAAAATTGCGTCATGCCAGGCATTGTGCTTCATTTATAAGCCTTTAATCAATTAACATCAATGATTAGTTTAGAATGATCATTTTAACTGGATGATCAACTTGATATGTCAGCACTATATCATCCGTAATTTTTGATTTATAGCTCAGAAAGACACAAATCCCGTGCCCACGTTAAGCTAGCTCAATTTTCTATATTGTGACAAAATTTGAGAAAGAAACAGATTCGACAATGCGTCCAAGTAATCCAATATATCCAAAACTGTGTCGTGCCATGCATTGGGCTTCATTAATTAGCCTTTACTCAATGAGCATCAATGATCAGTTTAGAATGATCATTTTAACTGGCCGATCAACTTGACATGTTTATACTAAATCGTCCGTTACTTTTGATTTATAACTCAGAATGACACAAATCCAAAGACCATGTTACGCTTGCTCAATTTTCTATATTGTGACAAAACTCGAGACAGAAATAGATTCGATAAAGCGTCCAAGTAATCCAATCTATCCGAAACTGCTTCATGCCATACATTGTGCTTCATTTATAAGCCTTTACTCAATGAGCATCAATGATAAGTTTAGAATGATCATTTTAACTAGCCGATCAACTTGACATGTTTGTACTAAATCGTCCGTAACTTTGGATTTAATGCTCAGAATGACACAAATCCATAGCCCAGGTTAAGCTATCTCAATTTTCAATATTTTGACAAAATTTGAGACAAAAAAAGATTCGACAAAGCGTCCAAGTAATCTAATCTATCCAAAACTGCGTCATGCCAATCATTGTGCTTCACTTTTAAGTCTTTAATCAATGAGCAGCAATGATTAGTTTAGAATGATCATTTTACTTGGTCAATCAACTAGACATGTCTGCACCATATCGTCTGTAACTTTTGATTTTGAGCTTCGAATGACACGAGTCTAATGCCCACGTGAAGTTAGCTCAATTTTCTTTGTTGTGACAAAATTTGAGATAGAAATAGGTATGACAAACCATCCAAGTAATCCAATCTATATAAATCTGCGTGATGTCATGCATTATGAATCATTTAGAAGCATTTACTCATTAAGCGGGAATGATCAGTTTAGAATGATCATTTTAACTGGGCGATCAAATTTACTTGTCCGCACGAAATCGTCCGTAACTTTTGATTTAGAGCTCAGAATGACACAAATCCAATGCACATGTTACGCTAGCTCAATTTTCTATATTGTGATAAAATTTAGGACTAAAATTGCTTNTGTAACCCATGTATATTTCGATTTCTCATCTATAAAGGACACAAAGTATTTATTCCTATCTCTAGACATGTAAGGTGAGGTCCAAACATCGGAATATACTAAATCAAAGCAATGCTCATAAATTGTAGACGATTTAGGGAAAACAACACGACAATGTTTGCCAAGGATACAAGCCTCACAAACTGAGTGATCATAAGCGACATTAGAAATTATTAAGCTTAAAGCACGAGCATGAGGATGTCCTAATCTAGCATGCCATAAGACATCTTTATTAGCAAAAAAACAGGATTTGAAAGCTAAGGAATCCAAATTGCTTGGAGGGTCTTCAAGAACATAGAGCTCATCTTGAGTTACACCACCTCCAAGTATCTTACCACTCTTAATATCCTGAAAGTAAACAATGTTAGGCCCAAATGTAACATTGCAATTGAGGTCTTTAGTAGCCTTTTTGACAGAAACTAGATTAGACTTAAATTTAGGTACAAAGAATGCATTAGTTTCTTTGTCAAAATAGTCTTAATTTTCCGGTTCCTTCAATTGGAATACCCTTACCATCAGCTATAGTTACTTGTCCTAGACATGGTTCAATGTTCTTTAACAACCTAGCATTGCTAATCATATGGTGAGAAGCACCTGAATCCACTACCAACTTATGATCTGGTTTTATCAAGCGATTTATGGGAGTAGAGTGTGATACCGGAGAGTTTTGAGGCATAGGCCTTGATGAGATCCTCCAAGTCACTCTTCTTAACATACTCCATGGATACATTCATAGCTAGCTCCCCTCCCTGGTTGGATGAACTTGCCGGTTCAGTCGCAACCATTTGAGAGATGTTAGCCTTTGAATCCTTGAACCGGTTTGGCTTGAGATGAGGATGAAGTATCCAGCACTTGTCCTTAATGTGGCCATTCCTCTTACAATGCTCACACATCACACTCTTCCTATCCTCTTGCTTAAACACGCTTTTGTTGGCCATGACTAGTTCTTCTTTACCACCAAACAAACCAAAGTTGCCTTGCTCCTTTTGAATCCGTGAGCACACCTCTTCGAAATCAGGGAGTTTTGGCTCTCTCAGGATGGACTTAATCACATCCTTAAAGGCTGGATTTAGGTTTAGAAGGAGCCCAAATATCTTGTCTTGTTCCTTCCTTTCATTAAGCACCTTTGGATTCATAGAACTTGGTCTCAACATGTCAAGCTCGGACCATGTTGACTGGAACTTGCCCAAGAATTTTGTGAACTCCATATCCTCTTGGTGTAGATCATTGAGAGCCTTCTTAACCTCATACACACGGCTGAGGTTTGAAACATCCCCATACACCCTCTTGAGAGTCTCCCAAAGAGACTTGGAGGTTTCACAATGTGAATAAGCTTCAAGAATGGATGGGTCCAATGAATTTTGGAGGAATCCAAGACTGATTGATCTTCTTGGAACCACCTAGCTTCTTCTTTTCTTTTTGCCTCATCCTTCTTCTCCTTTGGATCATCTATAGATGGAGTATTATCCTCCAAGATGTGATTCCAAAGTCCTTTGCCAAAAATGGCTGTCTTGATGGTTCTTGACCATAATGTGTAGTTCAAGCCTTTGAGAACTACTGCTATCACCGTAGGTTTCAGGCTGGAACTAATTTGAACTGTATCCTCCATTGTTAGGCTTTGAAGAGCTCAAAGGAAGCAGCTTTTATGGTTGAATGAAACTGTGAGTTTTTAGTCTAAAGACTGAGAGATTTTTTGACATAATTTTAGATTAGAAACTGAGAGATTTGAGTAGAAAAAGATAAGAGAATGATCTTATGCTCTGATACCATGTAAGAATATTGAGATTATAGAGGAGAAATGTGAAGAATTGAATCTGAAAACTCAAAGAGAAGTATGAGAAAATGAGAAATGACTTAGACTTATGGAGAAGAATCTCCTAAGAGTATATTATACATTGAGTCTTTACAGCCCTTTTATAGAGGATTTACAATGTGAACACAAAAGAAAACGAATTCAAACTTGTGGATGAGTTTGAATAGAGGAGGAGCCTGTCAACAACCAATGAGAAGAGAGGAGACAGCATGGGCATGACTGTTTGGTGTGGTTGCCAAGACTGTGTGCAGCATGGGCATGACTGTTTGGTGTGGTTGCCAAGACTGTGTGCAGCATGGGCATGACTGTTTGGTGTGGTTGCCAAGACTGTGTGCAGCATGGGCATGACTTTTTCACCTTGATTCTTCTCCCAAGGTAGCTATTTAAACATTTCAACCATGTGGTTAATAATAACCCATCCTTTTTCATTTCCCTTGTTATTCAAACTGAATTTTCGTGCTCACACTTGCCTTGTAGGTCAAGATAGGTCTTATTTGATTTTCCTATGTCAATATCCAATGCCCACATTAAGCTACATCAATTTTTTCTATTGTGACAAAATTGGAGACAGAAATAGATTCAACAAAACATCCAAGTAATCCAATCTATCCAAAACTGCGTCATGCCATGCATTGTGCTTCATTAATAAGCCTTTACTCAATGAGCATCAATGATCAGTTTAAAATGATAATTTTAACTGGCCGATCAACTTGACATGTATGTACTAAATTATCCGTAACTTTGGATTTAAAGCTCGGAATTACACAAATCCATAGCCCACGTTAAGCTAGCTCAATTTTCTACATTGTTACAAAATTTGAGAGAAAAATAGATTTGAAAAAGCGTCCTAGTAATCCAATCTATCCAAAATTGTGTCATGCCAGGCATTGTGCTTCATTTATAAGCCTTTAATCAATTAACATCAATGACTAGTTTAGAATGATCATTTTAACTGGATGATCAACTTGATATGTCAGCACTATATCGTCCGTAATTTTTGATTTATAGCTCAGAAAGACACAAATCCCGTGCCCACGTTAAGCTAGCTCAAGTTTGTATATTGTGACAAAATTTGAGAAAGAAACAGATTCGACAATGCGTCCAAGTAATCCAATATATCCAAAACTGTGTCGTGCCATGCATTGGGCTTCATTAATAAGCCTTTAGTCAATGAGCATCAATGATCAGTTTAGAATGATCATTTTAACTGGCCGATCAACTTGACATGTATATACTAAATCGTCCGTTACTTTTGATTTATAACTCAGAATGACACAAATCCAAAGACCATGTTAAGCTTGCTCAATTTTCTATATTGTGACAAAACTCGAGACAGAAATAGATTTGATAAAGCGTCCAAGTAATCCAATCTATCCAAAACGGCGTCATGCCATACTTTGTGCTTCATTTATAAGGCTTTACTCAATGAGCATCAATGATAAGTTTAGAATGATCATTTTAACTAGCCGATCAACTTGACATGTTTGTACTAAATCGTCCGTAACTTTGGATTTAATGCTCAGAATAACACAAATCCATAGCCCATCTCAATTTTCTATATTTTGACAAAATTTGAGACAAAAAAAGATTCGACAAAGCGTCCAAGTAATCTAATCTATCCAAAACTGCGTCATGCCAATCATTGTGCTTCACTTATAAGTCTTTAATCAATGAGCAGCAATGATTAGTTTAGAATGATCATTTTACTTGGTCAATCAACTAGACATGTCTGCACCATATCGTCCGTAACTTTTGATTTTGAGCTTCGAATGACACGAGTGTAATGCCCACGTGAAGTTAGCTCAATTTTCTTTGTTGTGACAAAATTTGAGATAGAAATAGGTATGACAAAGCATCCAAGTAATCCAATCTATCTAAATCTGCGTGATGTCATGCATTATGAATCATTTAGAAGCATTTACTCATTAAGCGGGAATGATCAGTTTAGAATGATCATTTTAACTGGGCGATCAAATTTACTTGTCCGCACGAAACCGTCCGTAACTTTTGATTTAGAGCTCAGAATGACACAAATCCAATGCACATGTTAGGCTAGCTCAATTTTCTATATTTTGATAAAATTTAGGACTAAAATTGCTTGGATATATCCTCCCAGTAATCAAATCTATCCAAATCTATGTAATGTCATGTATTATGTTTCATTTATAAGCCTTTACTCAATGAGCACCAATGATCAGTTTAAAAAGACCAGTTTAACTAGGTGATCAACTACACATGTCTGCACTAAATCGTCCAAAACGTTTGATTTATAGCTCACAATGACACGAATTCAATGTCCACGTTGAGCTAGATTAGTTTTCTATATATTGTTACAAAATTTGAGACAGAATTAGATATGACAAAGCTTACAAGTAATCCAATCTATCCAACACTGTGTGATACCATGCATTATGCTTCTTTAATAAGCGTTTACTCAATGAGCACCAATGATGACTTTGGAATGATCATTTCAACTGGCCGATCAACTTGACTTCTCTGTACTAAATCATCCATAACTTTTTATTTATTTTTTAGAATGACACGAATCCAATGCCAACGTCAAACTAGCTCAATTTTCTATATTGTGACAAATTTTGGGACAAAAATAGATACGAAAAAGGCTCTATGTAATCCAACCTATCAAAAACTGCGTGATGCCATGCATAATGTTTCATTAATAAGCCTTTTCTCAATGAGCAACAATGATCTGTTTAAAATGATCATTTTAATTGGAAGATCAACTTGAGATGTTTGCATTAAATCTTCTGTTCATTTTGATATATAGTCACAATGATAGAAATCAAGTGCCCAAGTGAAACTAGCTCAATTTTCTATATTGCAATAAAATTTGAGACAGAACTAGATACGACAAAGCGTCCAAGTAATCCAATCTATCCAAAACTGTGTGATGCCATGCATTATGCTTCATTAATAAGCCTTTACTCAATGAGCACCAACGATTAGTTTAGTATGATCATTTTAACTAGCCGATCAACTTGATCTGTCCACACTAAATCATCTGTAAGTTTTGATGTAATACTCAGAATTACATGAATCCAATGCCCATATTAAGCTAGCTCAAGTTTCTACATTGTGACAAAATTTGAGACGTAAATAGATACGACAAAACGTCAAAGTAATCCAATCTATCCAAAATGCGCGATGTCATGCATTATGCTTCATTAATAAGCCTTTACTGAATGAGCTTCAATGATCAGTTTTGAATGATCATTTTAACTGGGCGATCAAACTGATATGTCCGCACTAAATCATCCGTAACTTTTGATTTTGAGCTCAGAATGACACGAATCTAACGTCCACGTGAAGCTAGCTCAATTTTCTTTATTGTGACAAAATTTGGGACAGGAACAGGTATGACAAAGCATCCAAGTAATCCAAATCTATCCAAATCATTTACAAGCATTTACTCATTAAGTGGCAATGATGTCATGCATTATGCTTGGATATATCCTCCCAGTAATCAAATCTATCCAAATCAGTGTAATGTCATGCATTATGCTTCATTTATAAGCCTTAACTCAATGAGCACCAATGATCAGTTTAACTAGATGATCAACTAGACATGTCTGCACTAAATCGTCCATAACGTTTGATTTATAGCTCACAATTACACGAATTCAATGTCCACTTTGAGCTAGATTAGTTTTCTATATATTGTGACAAAGCTTACAAGTAATCCAATCTATCCAACACTGTGTGATACCATGCATTATGCTTCTTTAATAAGCGTTTACTCAATGAGCACCAATGATGACTTTGGAATGATCATTTCAACTGGCCGATCAACTTGACTTGTCTGCACTAAATCATCCATAACTTTTTATTTAAATTTTAGAATGACACGAACCCAATGCCAACGTCAAGCTAGTTCAATTTTCTATATTGTGACAAATTTTGGGACAGAAATAGATACGAAAAAGCCTCCAAGGAATCCAACCTATCAAAAACTGCGTGATGCCATCCATTATGTTTCATTAATAAGCCTTTACTCAATGAGCACCAATGATCAGTTTAGAATGATCATTTTTACTGGAAGATCAACTTGAAATGTTTGCATTAAATTTTCCGTTCATTTCTATATATAGTCATAATGATAGGAATCAAATGCCCAAGTTAAACAAGTTCAATTTTCTATATTGCAACAAAATTTGAGACAGAAATAGATACGACAAAGCGTCCAAGTAATCCAATCCATCCAAAACTGTGTGATGCCATGCATTATGCTTCATTAATAAGCCTTTACTCAATGAGCACCAACGATCAGTATAGAATTATCATTTTAACTAGCCGAACAACTTGACCTGTCCGCTCTAAATCATTTGTAAGTTTTGATGTAATGCTCAGAATGACATGAATCCAATGCCCACATTAAGCTTGCTCAATTTTCTACATTGTGACAAAATTTGGGACATAAATAGATACGACAAAACGTCAAAGTAATCCAATCTATCCAAAATGCACGATCTCATGCATTATGATTCATTAATAAGCCTTTACTAAATGACCTTCAATGATCGGTTTAGAATGATTGTTTTAACTGGCTGATCAAACTGACATGTCCGCACGAAATCATCCATAACTTTTGATTTTGAGCTCAGAATGACACGAATCCAATGCCCACGTTAAGCTAGCTCAATTTTCTATACTGTGACAAAATTTGAGACACAATTAGGTATGAAAAAGCATCCAAGTAATCCAATCTATCCAAAACTGCGTGATGTTATGCATTATGAATCATTTACAAGAATTTACTCATAAAGCGGCAATTATCAGTTTAGAATGATCATTTTAACTGGGCGATCAAATTGACTTCTCCGCACGAAATTGTCCGTAACTTTTGATTTAGAGCTCAGAATGACACATATCCAATGCACACGTTAGGCTTGCTCAATTTTCTATATTGTGATATAATTTAGGACTAAAATTGCTTGGATATATCCTCCAAGTAATCAAATCTAACTTCTGCGTAATGTCATGCATTATGCTTCATTTATAAGCCTTTACTCAATGAGCACCAATGATCAGTTTAAAATGACCATTTTAACAAGGCGATCAACTAGACATGTCTGCACTAAATCGTCCATAACTTTTGATTTATAGCTCAGAATGACACGAATCCAATGTCCACGTTAATCTAGCTTAGTTTTCTATATATTGTGACAAAATTTGAGAAAGAATTTGATACCCCAAAGCTTCCAAGTAATCCAATCTATCCAAGACTGTGTGATACCATGCATTATGCTTCTTTAGTAAGCGTTTACTCAATGAGCACCAATGATGACTTTGGAATGATCATTTCAACTGGCCGATCAACTTGACTTTTCTGTACTAAATCATCCATAACTTTTGATTTATAGCTCAGAATGACACGAATCCGTTGCCCACGTTAAGCTAGCTCAAGTTTCTATATTGTACCAAAATTTGAGACATGTATACAAACGACAAAATGTCATAGTAATCCAATCTATCGAAAACTATATGATGCCATGTATAATGCTTCGTTGCTAAGCATTTACTCAATGAGGACCAATGATCACTTGAGAATGATCATTTTAACTGGCCGATCAACTTGACATATCCATACAAAATCATCCGTAACGTTTTATTTAAAGATCATAATGACATGAATCCAATGCCCATGTTAAGCTAGCTCATTTTTCTATATTGTGTGAAAATTTGAGATAGAAAAAGATACGAAAAACATCCAAGTATTCCAATCTATCCAAAAATGCGTGATGCCATGCATTATGCTTCATTTATAAGCCTTTACTCAATGAGCACCAATGATCAGTTTAGAGTGATCATTTTAACTAGCCGATAAACTTGACATGTCCCCAATAAATCGTCTGTAACTTTTGAGTTATACCTCAGAATGACACGAATGCAATTCCCATGTTAAGCTAGCTCAATTTTCTATATTGTGATAAAAATTTAACACTAAAATTTGTTGGACATATCCTCCAAGTAGTCAAATCTATCCAAAACTGCATAATGTCATGCATTATGCTTCATTATAAGCCTGTTCTCAATGATCACCAATGATCAGTTTAGAATGATCATTTTAACAGGCCGATCAACTTGACATGTCCTCACTAAATTGTCCGTATGTTTTAATATAAATCTCAGAATGAGACGAATCCAATGCCCACGCTAAGCTAGTAAAATTTTCTAAGATATGAGACAAAAATAGATATGACAAAGCATCCATGTAATCCAATCCATACAAACTGTGTGATGCCATGCATTATGATTCATTAATAAGCCTTTACTAAATGAGCACCAAGGATTAGTTTAGAATGATCATTTTAACTAGCCGATCAACTTGATAAGTATGCACTAAATCATCTGTAAATTTTTATTTAAGTTCAAAAGGCCCACGTTAAATAAGCCCATATTTCCATATTGTCACAAAATTTGAGACAGAAATAGATACGACTAAGCATCAAAGTAATCCAATCTGTCCAAAACTGTGTGATGCCATGCATTATGCTTCATTAATAAGCCTTTACTCAATGAGAGCCGATGATCATTTTAATTGGCAAATCAACTTGACATGTCTACATTTAATCCTCTGTAACTTTTGATTTATAGCTCAAAATGACACGAATCCAATGCCCACGTTAAGGTAACTCAATTTTCTGTATTGTTACAAAATTTGAAACAAAAATAGATACGACAAAGCGTCCAAGTATTCCAATCTATCCGAAATTGCATGATGCCATGTATTATGCTTCATTTCTAAGCCTTTAGTCAATGAGCACTAATGATAAGTTTAGAGTGATCATTTTAACTGGCCAATCAACTTGAAATGTCCGCACTAAATCGTCTATAACTTTTTATTTATAGCTCATGAATGACACGAATCCAATGCCCAAGTTAAGCAAGCACAATTTTCTATATTGTGACAAAATTTGAGACAGAAATAGAAATGACAAAGCACCCAAGTAATCCAGTCTATACAAAAATGCGTGATGCCATGCATTACGCTTCGTTTATAAGCCTCCACTCAATGAGCAGCAATGATCAGTTCAGAATGATCATGTTAACTGGCCGATCAACTTGACAAGGCCACACTAATCCGTCCGTAATTTTTGATTTAGAGCTCAGGATGACACGAGTCCAATGCCCACATTAAGCTAGCTTGATTTTCTAAATTATAAAACAATTTGAGACGTAAATAGATACGACAAAGCTTCATTTATATATCTTTACTCAATGCGCACAATTGACCAGTTTAGAATGATCATATTAACTAGCCGATTAACTTTACATGACCAAACTAAATCGTCTATAACTTTTGATTTAGAGCTCAAAATGACACAAATCCAATGTCCACGTTAAGCTAGCTCAATTTTCTATATTGTGACAAAATTTGAGAAATAAATATATTCCACAACGCGTCTAAGTAATCCAATCTATCAAAAACTGCATCATGCCATGCATTGTGCTTCATTTATAAGCTTTTACTCAAGCATCAATGATCAGTTTAGAATGATCATTTTAACAGGCCGATCAACTTCACATGTATGTACTAAATCGTCCGTAACTTTGTATTTAAAGCTCATAATGACACAAGTCCATAGCCCACGTTAAGCTAGCTCAATTTTCTACATTGTGACAAAATTTGAGACAAAAATAGATTCTACAAAGCGTCCAACTATTCGAATACATCAAAAACTACGTCATGCCATACATTGTGCTTCATTTATAAGCCTTTAACCCATGAGCATCAATGATTAGTTTAGAATGATCATTTTAACTCGCCGATGAACTTGACATGTCTGCACTATATCGTCCATAACTTTTGATTTATAGCTCAGAAAGACACGAGTCAAGTGCCCACATTATGCTAGCTCAATTTTCTATATTGTGACAAAATTTGAGACAAAAATAGATTCAACAAGGCCTCCAAATAATCCAATCTATCCAAAACTGAGTCTCGCCATGCAATGCGCTTTACTTATAAGTCTTTACTCAATGAGCATCAATAATCAATTTAGAATGATCACGAAATTGTCGTTAACTTTTTATTTAGAGCTCAGAATGACACAAATCCAAAACCCACGTTAACCTAGCTCAATTTTCTATATTGCAACAAAATTTGAGACAATAATAGATTCGACAAGGCGTCCAAGTAATTCATGCCATGCATTGTGCTTCACTAATAAGCCTTTACTCAATGAGCATCAATGATCAGTTTAGAATGATTATTTTAATTTGCCGATCAACTTGACATGTATGCAATAAATTGTCCGAACTTTGGATTTAGAACTCAGATAGACATAAATCCAAAGCCCATGGTAAGCTAGCTCAATTTTTGATATTGTGACAAAATTTGAGACAAAATAGATACGACAAAAGGTCCAAGTTATCCAATCTATCCAAAACTTTTTCATGCCATGCATTGTGCTTCATTTATAAGACTCTAATCAATGAGCACCAATGATCAGTTAAGAATGATCATTTTAACTAGATGATCAACTTGATGTGTCTGCACTATATCGTACGTAACTTTTGATTTATAGCTCATAATGGCCCGAATCCAATGCCCACATTTAGCTAGCTCAATTTTTTACATTGTGACAAAATTTGATATAGAAATAGATTCGACAAAGCGTCCTAGTAATCCAATCTATCCAAAACTGCGTCATGCCATGCATTGTGCTTCATTTATAAGCCTTTTCTCAATGAGCATCAATGATCAGTTTAAAATGCTCATTTTAACTGACCGATCAAGTTCACATGTCTTCACTATTTTGTCCGTAACTTTTGATTTTTATCTCAGAATAACACGAATCAAATGCCCGTGTTAAGCTAGCTCAATTTTCTATATTGTGACAAAATTTGAGATAGAAATAGATTCGACAAAACGTCCAAGTAATCCAATCTATCTAAAACTGTGTCTTGCCATGGAGTGTGCTGCATTAATAAGCCTTTATAATGAGCATCAATGATCAGTATATAATAATTATTTAAATTAGCCGATCAACTTGACATGTCTACACTAAATTGTTCATAAGTTTGGATTTAGAACTCAGAATGACACAAATCCAAAGTAGACGTTGAACTAGCTCAATTTTCTATATTGTTTCAAAATTTGAGAGAAAAATAGATTCGGCAAAGCATCCAAGTAATCCAATATATCCAAAACTGCGTCATGCCATGTATTGTGCTTAATTTATAAGCCTTTACTCAATGAGCATTAATGATTAGTTTAGAATGATCATTTTATCTCGCCGATCAACTTGTCATGTCAGCACTATTTTGTCCATAACTTTTGATTTATAGCTCAGAAAGACACGAATCAAGTGCCCACGTTAAGCTAGCTGAATAATTATTTTAATTAACTGATCAACTTGACATGTCTACACTAAATCGTCGGTAAGTTTGGATTTAGCACTCAGAATTACACAGATCCAAAGCAGACGTTAAACTTGCTCAATTTTCTAAATTGTTGCAAAATTTGAGACAAAATAGATTCGACAAAGCGTACAAGTAAACCAATCTATCCAAAACTGCGTCATGGCTTGCATTGTGCTTCATGTATTAGCCGTTACTCAATGAGCATCAATGATCAGTTTAGAATAATCATTTTAACTGGCCGATCAACTTGACATGTCCACACTAAATCATCCATAACTTTTGATTTAGATATTAGAATGACACAAATACAAAGCCCACGTTAGGCTACCTCAATTTTCTATATTGTGACAAAATCTGAGAAAAAATAGATACAACAAAAAGTCCAAGTTATCCAATCTATCCAAAACTTTGTCATGCCATGAATTGTGGTTCACTTATAAGCCTCTAATCAATGAGCACCAATGATCAGTTAAGAATGATCATTTTAATTGGCTGATCAACTTGACATGTATGCACTATATCGTCCGTAACTTTTGATTTATAGCTCATAATGACACGAATCCAATGCACACGTTTAGCTAGCTCAATTTTTTATATTGTGACAAAATTTGAGACATAAATAGATTCCACAAAATGTTCAAGTAATCCAATCTATCTAAAACTGCGTCATGCCATGCATTGTGCTTCATTTATAAGCCTTTACTCAATGAGCATCAATGATCAGTTTAGAATGATCATTTTAAGTTCTTGATCAAGTTGACATGTCTGCACTAAATCGTCCGTTACTTTTGATTTATAACTCAGAATGACACAAATCCAATGTCCACGTTAAGCAAGCTCAATTTTCTATATTGTGACAAAATTTGAGAAATAAATATATTCCACAACGCGTCTAAGTAATCCAATCTATCAAAAACTGCATCATGCCATGCATTGTGCTTCATTTATAAGCTTTTACTCAATAAGCATCAATGATCAGTTTAGAATGATCATTTTAACAGGCCGATCAACTTCACATGTATGTTCTAAATCGTCCGTAACTTTGTATTTAAAGCTCATAATGACACAAGTCCATAGTCCACGTTAAGCTAGCTCAATTTTCTACATTGTGACAAAATTTGAGACAAAAATAGATTCTACAAAGCATCCAACTATTCGAATACATCAAAAACTACGTCATGCCATACATTGTGCTTCATTTATAAGCCTTTACCCCATGAGCATCAATGATTAGTTTAGAATGATCATTTTAACTCGCCGATGAACTTGACATGTCTGCACTATATCGTCCATAACTTTTGATTTATAGCTCAGAAAGACACGAGTCAAGTGCCCACATTATGCTAGCTCAATTTTCTATATTGTGACAAACTTTGAGACAAAAATAGATTCAACAAGGCCTCCAAACAATCCAATCTATCCAAAACTGCGTCTCGCCATGCAATGCTCTTTACTTATAAGTCTATACTCAATGAGCATCAATAATCAATTTAGAATGATCACGAAATTGTCGTTAACTTTTTATTTAGAGCTCAGAATGACAGAAATCCAAAACCCACGTTAACCTAGCTCAATTTTCTATATTGCAACAAAATTTGAGACAAAAATAGATTCTATAAAGCTTCCAATTAATCCAATCTATCCAAAACTGCGTGATGTTATGCATTGTGCTTCATTGATAAGCCTTTACTCAATGAACATCAATGATCAGTTTAGAATGATCATTTTAACTGCCCGATCAATTTGACTTGTTTGCACTATATCGTCCGTAACCTTTGATTTATAACTAGCTCAATTTGACTTATTTGCACTATATCGTCCAATGCCCACGTTAACCTAGCTCAATGTTTTATATTGTGACAAAATTTGAGACAAAAATTGATTCGACAAAGCGTCCAAGTAACCCAATCTATCAAAAACTTCGTCATGTCTTGCATTGTGCTTCATTTATAAGCCGTTACTCAATTAGCATCAATGATCAGTTTAGAATGATCATTTGAACTGGCCAATGAACTTGACATGTCTGCACTAGATCATCCATAATTTTTGATTTAGAGCTCAGAATGACACAAATACAAAGCCCACGTTAAGATTGCTCACTTTTTTATATGTGAAAAAATTTGAAACTGAAATAGTTTCGACAAAGCATCCAGGTAATCCAATCTATCCAAAACTTCTTCATGCCATGCATTGTGCTTCATTTATAAGACTTTACTCAAAGAGCATCATTGATCAGTTTAGAATGATCATTTCAACTGGCTAATCAACTTGACATGTCTGCAAAATATTGTCCGTATCTTTGGATTTATAGCTCATAATGGCACGAATCCAATGCCCACGTTAAGCTAGCTCAATTTTCTATATTGTGACAAAATTTGAAACAAAAATAGATTCGACAAAGCGTCCAAGTAATCCAATGTATCCAAAGCTGCATCATGCCATGCATTGTGCTTCATTTATAAACCTTTACTCAATGAGCATCAATGATTAGTTTAGAATGATCATTTTAACTGGCCGATAAACTTGACATGTCTGCACTATGTCATCCGTAAATTTTGATTCATAGATCATAAAGAGACGAATCCAGTGGCCACGTTAATCCAGTGCCCACGTTACACAAAATTTGAGATAGTAATAGATCGACAAAGCATACAAGTAATCCAATCTATCCAAAACTGCGTCATCCCTTGCATTGTGCTTCATGTATTAGCCATTACTCAATGATCAGTTTGGAATGATTATTTTAACTGGCTAATCAACTTGACATGTCTGCACTAAATTGTCCATAACTTTTATTTAGAGATTAGAATGACACAAATTTAAAACCCACGTTAAGCTAGCTCAATTTCCAATATGGTGGCAAAATTTGAGAAAGAAGTAGATACAACAAAGTGTCCAAGTTATCCAATCTATCCAAAACTTCGTCATGCCATGCATTGTGCTGTCTTTACACGCCTTTACTCAATGAGCATCAATGATCAGTTTAGAATGATCATTTTAAGTGGCCTATCAACTTGACTTTTCCGCACTAAATCATCCGTACCTTTTGATTTATAGCTTGGAATGACACAAATCCATATCCCACATTAACCAAGCTCAATTTTCTATATTGTGACAAAATTTGAGACAAAAATAGATTCAACAAAGCATCCAAGTAATCCAATCTATCCAAAACTACGTCATGCCAAGCATTGTGCTTCATTTATAAGCCTTTAATCAATGAGTATCAATGATTAGTTTAGAATAATCATTTTAACTGGCCGATCAACTTG
>JAEVFF010001303.1:27740-43585 GCA_018901945.1 Pugionium dolabratum
TAATAAGCCTTTATTCAATGAGCATCAATGATCAGTTTAGAATGATTATTTAACTGGTCGATCAACTTCACATGTCTGCACTAAATCATCCGTAACTTTAGTTTTAGAACTCAAAATGACACAAATCCAAAGCCCACGTTAAACTAGTTCAATTTTCTATATTTTGGCAAAATTTGAGATTGAAATAGATTCGACAAAGCGTCCAAGTAATCCAATTTATCCAAACCTGCGTCATGCCATGCATTGTGCTTTATTTATAAGCCTTTACTCAACGAGTGTCAATGATCAGTTAAAATGATCATTTTAACTGGCCCATCAACATGAAATGTACTCACTAAATCATCTATAACTTTTTATTTAGAGCTCAGTATGACACAAATCCAAAGCCCACGTTAACCTAGCTCAATTTTCTATACTGTGACAAATTTGAAATAGAAATTGATTTGACAAAGTGTCCAACTAATCCAATCTATCCAAAACTGCGTCATGCCATGCATTGTGCTTCATTTATAAGCCTTTACTCAATGAGTATCAATGATCAGTTTAAAATGATCATTTTAACTACCCGATCAATGTGACATGACTGAACAATATTGTTTGTAACATTTGATTTATAACTAAGAATGACACAAATCCAATGCCCACGTTAAGCTAGCTAAATTTTTTATATTGTGGCAAAATTTGAGAAAAAAATAGATTCGACAAAGCGCCAAGTAAACCAATCTATCCAAAACTTTGTCATGCCTTGCATTGTGCTTCGTTTATAAACCGTTACTTAATAAGCATCAATGATCAGTTTAAAATGATCACTTTAACTAGCCGATCAACTTGACATGTCTGCACTAAATCATCCATCACTTTTGAGTTAGATCTCAGAATGACATAAATCCAAAGCCCACGTTAAGCTAGCTAACGTTTCTATATTGTGACAATATTGGAAACTAAAATTGATTCGACAAAGCATCCAGGTAATCCAATCTATCCAAAAATTCTTCATGCCATGCATTGTGCTTCATTTATTAGCCTTTACTCAATGAGCGTCAATGACCAGTTTAGAATGATCATTGTAACTGCCTAATCAACTTGACATGTCTGCACTAAATCGTCCGTAACTTTTGATTTAAAACTCTGAATGACACGAATCCAATGCCCACGTTAAGTTAGCTCAATTTTCTATATTGTGTCAAAATTTCTGACAAAAATAGATTCGACAAAGCATCCAAATAATCTAATCAATCCAAAACTTCGTCTTGCTATGCATAGTGCTTTATTTATAAGCCCTTACTCAATTAGCATCAATGATCAGTTTAAAATGATCATTTTAACTGGCTGATCAACTTGAGATGTCCACACTAAATTGTCCATGGCTTTTGATTTAGAGAATAGAATGACACAAATCCAAAGCCCATGTTAAGCTAGCTCACGTTTTTATATTTCGACAAAATTTGAAACTGATATAGATTGGCCAAAGCATTCAGGTAATCCAATCTTTCCAAAAATTCTTCATGCCATGCATTGTGCTTCATTTATAAGACTTTACTCAATGAGCATCAATGATCAGTTTAGAATGATCTTTTTAATTTATAGCTGATCAACTTGACATGTCTGCACAATATCTTCCATATGTTTTAATTTATAGCTCATAATGGCACGAATCCAATGCCCACATTAAGCTACATCAATTTTTTCTATTGTGACAAAATTGGAGACAGAAATAGATTCAACAAAACATCCAAGTAATCCAATCTATCCAAAACTGCGTCATGCCATGCATTGTGCTTCATTAATAAGCCTTTACTCAATGAGCATCAATGATCAGTTTAAAATGGTAATTTTAACTGGCGGATCAACTTGACATGTATGTACTAAATTATCCGTAACTTTGGATTTAAAGCTCGGAATTACACAAATCCATAGCCCACATTAAGCTAGCTCAATTTTCTACATTGTTACAAAATTTGAGAGAAAAATAGATTTGACAAAGCGTCCTAGTAATCCAATCTATCCAAAATTGCGTCATGCCAGGCATTGTGCTTCATTTATAAGCCTTTAATCAATTAACATCAATGACTAGTTTAGAATGATCATTTTAACTGGATGATCAACTTGATATGTCAGCACTATATCGTCCGTAATTTTTGATTTATAGCTCAGAAAGACACAAATCCCGTGCCCACGTTAAGCTAGCTCAAGTTTGTATATTGTGACAAAATTTGAGAAAGAAACAGATTCGACAATGCGTCCAAGTAATCCAATATATCCAAAACTGTGTCGTGCCATGCATTGGGCTTCATTAATAAGCCTTTAGTCAATGAGCATCAATGATCAGTTTAGAATGATCATTTTAACTGGCCGATCAACTTGACATGTATATACTAAATCGTCCGTTACTTTTGATTTATAACTCAGAATGACACAAATCCAAAGACCATGTTAAGCTTGCTCAATTTTCTATATTGTGACAAAACTCGAGACAGAAATAGATTTGATAAAGCGTCCAAGTAATCCAATCTATCCAAAACGGCGTCATGCCATACTTTGTGCTTCATTTATAAGCCTTTACTCAATGAGCATCAATGATAAGTTTAGAATGATAATTTTAACTAGCCGATCAACTTGACATGTTTGTACTAAATCGTCCGTAACTTTGGATTTAATGCTCAGAATAACACAAATCAATAGCCCAGGTTAAGCTATCTCAATTTTCTATATTTTGACAAAATTTGAGACAAAAAAAGATTCGACAAAGCGTCCAAGTAATCTAATCTATCCAAAACTGCGTCATGCCAATCATTGTGCTTCACTTATAAGTCTTTAATCAATGAGCAGCAATGATTAGTTTAGAATGATCATTTTACTTGGTCAATCAACTAGACATGTCTGCACCATATCGTCCGTAACTTTTGATTTTGAGCTTCGAATGACACGAGTGTAATGCCCACGTGAAGTTAGCTCAATTTTCTTTGTTGTGACAAAATTTGAGATAGAAATAGGTATGACAAAGCATCCAAGTAATCCAATCTATCTAAATCTGCGTGATGTCATGCATTATGAATCATTTAGAAGCATTTACTCATTAAGCGGGAATGATCAGTTTAGAATGATCATTTTAACTGGGCGATCAAATTTACTTGTCCGCACGAAATCGTCCGTAACTTTTGATTTAGAGCTCAGAATGACACAAATCCAATGCACATGTTAGGCTAGCTCAATTTTCTATATTTTGATAAAATTTAGGACTAAAATTGCTTGGATATATCCTCCCAGTAATCAAATCTATCCAAATCTATGTAATGTCATGTATTATGTTTCATTTATAAGCCTTTACTCAATGAGCACCAATGATCAGTTTAAAAAGACCAGTTTAACTAGGTGATCAACTACACATGTCTGCACTAAATCGTCCATAACGTTTGATTTATAGCTCACAATGACACGAATTCAATGTCCACGTTGAGCTAGATTAGTTTTCTATATATTGTTACAAAATTTGAGACAGAATTAGATATGACAAAGCTTACAAGTAATCCAATCTATCCAACACTGTGTGATACCATGCATTATGCTTCTTTAATAAGCGTTTACTCAATGAGCACCAATGATGACTTTGGAATGATCATTTCAACTGGCCGATCAACTTGACTTCTCTGTACTAAATCATCCATAACTTTTTATTTATTTTTTAGAATGACACGAATCCAATGCCAACGTCAAACTAGCTCAATTTTCTATATTGTGACAAATTTTGGGACAAAAATAGATACGAAAAAGGCTCTATGTAATCCAACCTATCAAAAACTGCGTGATGCCATGCATAATGTTTCATTAATAAGCCTTTTCTCAATGAGCAACAATGATCTGTTTAAAATGATCATTTTAATTGGAAGATCAACTTGAGATGTTTGCATTAAATCTTCTGTTCATTTTGATATATAGTCACAATGATAGAAATCAAGTGCCCAAGTGAAACTAGCTCAATTTTCTATATTGCAATAAAATTTGAGACAGAACTAGATACGACAAAGCGTCCAAGTAATCCAATCTATCCAAAACTGTGTGATGCCATGCATTATGCTTCATTAATAAGCCTTTACTCAATGAGCACCAACGATTAGTTTAGTATGATCATTTTAACTAGCCGATCAACTTGATCTGTCCACACTAAATCATCTGTAAGTTTTGATGTAATACTCAGAATTACATGAATCCAATGCCCATATTAAGCTAGCTCAAGTTTCTACATTGTGACAAAATTTGAGACGTAAATAGATACGACAAAACGTCAAAGTAATCCAATCTATCCAAAATGCGCGATGTCATGCATTATGCTTCATTAATAAGCCTTTACTGAATGAGCTTCAATGATCAGTTTTGAATGATCATTTTAACTGGGCGATCAAACTGATATGTCCGCACTAAATCATCCGTAACTTTTGATTTTGAGCTCAGAATGACACGAATCTAACGTCCACGTGAAGCTAGCTCAATTTTCTTTATTGTGACAAAATTTGGGACAGGAACAGGTATGACAAAGCATCCAAGTAATCCAAATCTATCCAAATCATTTACAAGCATTTACTCATTAAGTGGCAATGATCATTTTAGAATGATCATTTTAATTGGCTGATCAAATTGACTTGTCCGCACGAAATCGTTTGTAACTTTTGATTTAGAGCCCAGAATGACACAAATCCAATGCACACGTTGGGCTAGATCAATTTTCTATATTGTGATAAAATTTAGGACTAAAATTGCTTGGATATATCCTCCAAGTAATCAATTCTATCCAAATCTGCGTAATGTCATGCATTATGCTTCATTTATAAGCCCTAACTCAATGAGCACCAATGATCAGTTTAAAATGATCATTTTAACTAGCCGATCAACTAGACATGTCTTACTAAATCGTCCATAACTTTTGATTTGTAGCTCAGAATGACACAAATTCAATGTCCACGTTAAGCTATCTCAGTTTTCTATATATGGTGACAAATTTTGAGACAGAATTAGATACAACAAAGCTTCCAAGTAATCCAATCTATCCAACACTGTGTGATACCATGCATTATGCTTCTTTAATAAGCGTTTACTCAATGAGCACCAATGATGACTTCGGAATGATCATTTCAACTGGTCGATCAACTTGACTTGTCTGTATTAAATCATCCATAACTTTTGATTTATATTTCAGAATGACATGAATCCAATGCCCACGTTAAGCTAGCTCAATTTTCTATATTGTGACAAATTTTGGGACAGAAATAGATATGACAAAGCCTCCAAGTAATCCAACCTATCCAAAACTGGGTGATGCCATGCATTATGCTTCATTAATAACCTTTACTCAACGAGCACCAATGATCAGTTTAGAATTATCATTTTAACCGGACGATCAACTTGACTTGTTTGCATTAAATTGTGTGTTACTTTTGATTTATAGCTCAGAATGACACGAATCAATGCCAACGTTAAGCTAGCTCAGTGTTCTACAGTGTGATAATTTTTGAAACAGAATTAGATATGACAAATCGTCAAGTAATCCAATCTATCCAAAACTGTGTGATGCCATGCATTATGCTTCATTAATAAGCCTTTACTCAATGAGCACCAACGATCATTTTAGAATGATCATTTTAACTAGCCAATCAACTTGCCTTGTCCGCACAAAATACTCTTAAAGTTTTGATTTAATGCTCAGAATGACATGAATCCAATGCCCACATTAAGCTAGCTCAATTTTCAACATTGTGACAAAATTTGAGACGTAAATAGATACGACAAAACGTCAAACTAATCCAATCTATCCAAAATGAGTGATGTCATGCATTATGCTTCATTAATAAGCCTTTACTCAATGAGCTTCAATGATCAATTTACAATGATCGTTTTAGCTGGACGATCAAACTGATATGTCCGCACTAAATCATCCGTAACTTTTGATTTTGAGCTTCGAATGACACGAGTCTAATGCCCACGTGAAGCTAGCTCAATTTTCTTTGTTGTGACAAAATTTGAGATAGAAATAGGTATGACAAAGCATCCAAGTAATCCAATCTATCTAAATCTGCGTGATGTCATGCATTATGAATCATTTAGAAGCATTTACTCATTAAGCGGGAATGATCAGTTTAGAATGATCATTTTAACTGGGCGATCAAATTTACTTGTCCGCACGAAATCGTCGGTAACTTTTGATTTAGAGCTCAGAATGACACAAATCCAATGCACATGTTACGCTAGCTCAATTTTCTATATTGTGATAAAATTTAGGACTAAAATTGCTTGGATATATCCTCCCAGTAATCAAATCTATCCAAATCAGTGTAATGTCATGCATTATGCTTCATTTATAAGCCTTAACTCAATGAGCACCAATGATCAGTTTAACTAGATGATCAACTAGACATGTCTGCACTAAATCGTCCATAACGTTTGATTTATAGCTCACAATTACACGAATTCAATGTCCACTTTGAGCTAGATTAGTTTTCTATATATTGTGACAAAGCTTACAAGTAATCCAATCTATCCAACACTGTGTGATACCATGCATTATGCTTCTTTAATAAGCGTTTACTCAATGAGCACCAATGATGACTTTGGAATGATCATTTCAACTGGCCGATCAACTTGACTTGTCTGCACTAAATCATCCATAACTTTTTATTTAAATTTTAGAATGACACGAACCCAATGCCAACGTCAAGCTAGTTCAATTTTCTATATTGTGACAAATTTTGGGACAGAAATAGATACGAAAAAGCCTCCAAGTAATCCAACCTATCAAAAACTGCGTGATGCCATCCATTATGTTTCATTAATAAGCCTTTACTCAATGAGCACCAATGATCAGTTTAGAATGATCATTTTTACTGGAAGATCAACTTGAAATGTTTGCATTAATTTTTCCGTTCATTTCTATATATAGTCATAATGATAGGAATCAAATGCCCAAGTTAAACAAGTTCAATTTTCTATATTGCAACAAAATTTGAGACAGAAATAGATACGACAAAGCGTCCAAGTAATCCAATCCATCCAAAACTGTGTGATGCCATGCATTATGCTTCATTAATAAGCCTTTACTCAATGAGCACCAACGATCAGTATAGAATTATCATTTTAACTAGCCGAACAACTTGACCTGTCCGCTCTAAATCATTTGTAAGTTTTGATGTAATGCTCAGAATGACATGAATCCAATGCGCACATTAAGCTTGCTCAATTTTCTACATTGTGACAAAATTTGGGACATAAATAGATACGACAAAATGTCAAAGTAATCCAATCTATCCAAAATGCACGATCTCATGCATTATGATTCATTAATAAGCCTTTACTAAATGACCTTCAATGATCGGTTTAGAATGATTGTTTTAACTGGCTGATCAAACTGACATGTCCGCACGAAATCATCCATAACTTTTGATTTTGAGCTCAGAATGACACGAATCCAATGCCCACGTTAAGCTAGCTCAATTTTCTATACTGTGACAAAATTTGAGACACAATTAGGTATGAAAAAGCATCCAAGTAATCCAATCTATCCAAAACTGCGTGATGTTATGCATTATGAATCATTTACAAGAATTTACTCATAAAGCGGCAATTATCAGTTTAGAATGATCATTTTAACTGGGCGATCAAATTGACTTCTCCGCACGAAATTGTCCGTAACTTTTGATTTAGAGCTCAGAATGACACATATCCAATGCACACGTTAGGCTTGCTCAATTTTCTATATTGTGATATAATTTAGGACTAAAATTGCTTGGATATATCCTCCAAGTAATCAAATCTAACTTCTGCGTAATGTCATGCATTATGCTTCATTTATAAGCCTTTACTCAATGAGCACCAATGATCAGTTTAAAATGACCATTTTAACAAGGCGATCAACTAGACATGTCTGCACTAAATCGTCCATAACTTTTGATTTATAGCTCAGAATGACACAAATCCAATGTCCACGTTAATCTAGCTTAGTTTTCTATATATTGTGACAAAATTTGAGAAAGAGTTTGATACCCCAAAGCTTCCAAGTAATCCAATCTATCCAAGACTGTGTGATACCATGCATTATGCTTCTTTAGTAAGCGTTTACTCAATGAGCACCAATGATGACTTTGGAATGATCATTTCAACTGGCTGATCAACTTGACTTTTCTGTACTAAATCATCCATAACTTTTGATTTATAGCTCAGAATGACACGAATCCGTTGCCCACGTTAAGCTAGCTCAAGTTTCTATATTGTACCAAAATTTGAGACATGTATACAAACGACAAAATGTCATAGTAATCCAATCTATCCAAAACTATATGGTGCCATGTATAATGCTTCGTTGCTAAGCATTTACTCAATGAGGACCAATGATCACTTGAGAATGATCATTTTAACTGGCCGATCAACTTGACATATCCATACAAAATCATCCGTAACGTTTTATTAAAGATCATAATGACATGAATCCAATGCCCATGTTAAGCTAGCTCATTTTTCTATATTGTGTGAAAATTTGAGATAGAAAAAGATACGAAAAACATCCAAGTATTCCAATCTATCCAAAAATGCGTGATGCCATGCATTATGCTTCATTTATAAGCCTTTACTCAATGAGAACCAATGATCAGTTTAGAGTGATCATTTTAACTAGCCAATAAACTTGACATGTCCGCAATAAATCGTCTGTAACTTTTGAGTTATACCTCAGAATGACACGAATGCAATTCCCATGTTAAGTTAGCTCAATTTTCTATATTGTGATAAAAATTTAACACTAAAATTGGTTGGACATATCCTCCAAGTAGTCAAATCTATCCAAAACTGCATAATGTCATGCATTATGCTTCATTATAAGCCTGTTCTCAATGATCACCAATGATCAGTTTAGAATGATCATTTTAACAGGCCGATCAACTTGACATGTCCTCACTAAATTGTCCGTATGTTTTAATATAAATCTCAGAATGAGACGAATCCAATGCCCACGCTAAGCTAGTAAAATTTTCTAAGATATGAGACAAAAATAGATATGACAAAGCATCCATGTAATCCAATCCATACAAATTGTGTGATGCCATGCATTATGATTCATTAATAAGCCTTTACTAAATGAGCACCAAGGATTAGTTTAGAATGATCATTTTAACTAGCCGATCAACTTGATAAGTATGCACTAAATCATCTGTAAATTTTTATTTAAGTTCAAAAGGCCCACGTTAAATAAGCCCATATTTCAATATTGTCACAAAATTTGAGACAGAAATAGATACGACTAAGCATCAAAGTAATCCAATCTGTCCAAAACTGTGTGATGCCATGCATTATGCTTCATTAATAAGCCTTTACTCAATGAGAGCCGATGATCATTTTAATTGGCAAATCAACTTGACATGTCTACATTTAATCCTATGTAACTTTTGATTTATAGCTCAAAATGACACGAATCCAATGCCCACGTTAAGGTAACTCAATTTTCTGTATTGTTACAAAATTTGAAACAAAAATAGATACGACAAAGCATCCAAGTGTTCCAATCTATCCGAAATTGCATGATGCCATGTATTATGCTTCATTTCTAAGCCTTTAGTCAATGAGCACTAATGATAAGTTTAGAGTGATCATTTTAACTGGCCAATCAACTTGAAATGTCCGCACTAAATCGTCTATAACTTTTTATTTATAGCTCATGAATGACACGAATCCAATGCACAAGTTAAGCAAGCACAATTTTCTATATTGTGACAAAATTTGAGACAGAAATAGAAACGACAAAGCACCCAAGTAATCCAGTCTATACAAAAATGCGTGATGCCATGCATTACGCTTCATTTATAAGCCTCCACTCAATGAGCAGCAATGATCAGTTCAGAATGATCATGTTAACTGGCCGATCAACTTGACAAGGCCACACTAATCCGTCCGTAATTTTTGATTTAGAGCTCAGGATGACACGAGTCCAATGCCCACATTAAGCTAGCTTGATTTTCTAAATTATAAAACAATTTGAGACGTAAATAGATACGACAAAGCTTCATTTATATATCTTTACTCAATGCGCACAATTGACCAGTTTAGAATGATCATATTAACTAGCCGATTAACTTTACATGACCAAACTAAATCGTCTATAACTTTTGATTTAGAGCTCAAAATGACACAAATCCAATGTCCACGTTAAGCTAGCTCAATTTTCTATATTGTGACAAAATTTGAGAAATAAATATATTCCACAACGCGTCTAAGTAATCCAATCTATCAAAAACTGCATCATGCCATGCATTGTGCTTCATTTATAAGCTTTTACTCAAGCATCAATGATCAGTTTAGAATGATCATTTTAACAGGCCGATCAACTTCACATGTATGTACTAAATCGTCCGTAACTTTGTATTTAAAGCTCATAATGACACAAGTCCATAGCCCACGTTAAGCTAGCTCAATTTTCTACATTGTGACAAAATTTGAGACAAAAATAGATTCTACAAAGCGTCCAACTATTCGAATACATCAAAAACTACGTCATGCCATACATTGTGCTTCATTTATAAGCCTTTAACCCATGAGCATCAATGATTAGTTTAGAATGATCATTTTAACTCGCCGATGAACTTGACATGTCTGCACTATATCGTCCATAACTTTTGATTTATAGCTCAGAAAGACACGAGTCAAGTGCCCACATTATGCTAGCTCAATTTTCTATATTGTGACAAAATTTGAGACAAAAATAGATTCAACAAGGCCTCCAAATAATCCAATCTATCCAAAACTGAGTCTCGCCATGCAATGCGCTTTACTTATAAGTCTTTACTCAATGAGCATCAATAATCAATTTAGAATGATCACGAAATTGTCGTTAACTTTTTATTTAGAGCTCAGAATGACACAAATCCAAAACCCACGTTAACCTAGCTCAATTTTCTATATTGCAACAAAATTTGAGACAATAATAGATTCGACAAGGCGTCCAAGTAATTCATGCCATGCATTGTGCTTCACTAATAAGCCTTTACTCAATGAGCATCAATGATCAGTTTAGAATGATTATTTTAATTTGCCGATCAACTTGACATGTATGCAATAAATTGTCCGAACTTTGGATTTAGAACTCAGATAGACATAAATCCAAAGCCCATGGTAAGCTAGCTCAATTTTTGATATTGTGACAAAATTTGAGACAAAATAGATACGACAAAAGGTCCAAGTTATCCAATCTATCCAAAACTTTGTCATGCCATGCATTGTGCTTCATTTATAAGACTCTAATCAATTGTAACTTTTGATTTTGAGCTTAGAATGAAATGAATCCAATGCCCACGTTAATCTATCTCAATTTTCTATATTTTGCAAAATTTCAGACAAAAATTGATATAACAAAGCGTCCAAAAATTTACAACTCAAAAGTACATGAATCCAATTCTCACGTTAAGCTAGCTCAATTTTCTATATTTTGATTAAATTTCACACTAAAATTGCTTCGACCAATCCTCCAAGTAATCGAATCTATCCAAACATGTGTAATGTCACGTATTATACTTCATTTATAAGCCTTTACTCAAAGAGCACAAATTATCAGTTTAAGATGATCATTTTAACTTGCTGATCAAGTTGATAGTATGCACTAAATCAATTGTAACTTTTGATTTTGAGCTTAGAATGAAACGAATCCAATGCCCACGTTAATCTATCTCAATTTTCTATATTTTGCAAAATTTCAGACAAAAATTGATATAACAAAGCATCCAAATAATCTAATCTATCCCGAGCTGCGTGATGCCATGCATTATGCTTCATTTACAAGCCTTTAATAAATTAGCAGCAATGATCAATTAAGAATGATCATTTTAACTCCACAGTAAATCGTCTGTAACTTTTGATTTAGAGCTCAAAATGACACGATTCCAATGCCCACGTTAAGCTAGATCAATTGAATTTAAGACTAAAATTCCTTCGAGAAATCCCCCCCAAGTAATCAAATCTATCCAAAACTTCAAAATGTCATGCATTATGCTTCATTCATAAGAATTTCCTCAATGAGCAGTAATGATCAGTTTAGAATGATCATTTTAACTGGCCGATCAACTTGACAGTTTGCACTAAATCGTTCTTAACTTTTGATTTATAGCTCTGAATGACACGAATCCAATGTCCACGTTAAGCTAGCTCAATTTTCAATATTGCGATATTATTTGAGAAAGAATTAGATACTACAAAGCGTCCAAGTAGTCCACTCTGTCCAAAATTGCGTGATGCCCTGCATTATGCTTCATTAATAAGCCTTTACTCAATAAGCACCAATGATTAATTTAGAATGATCATTTTAACGTGCCTCAACTTGGCATGTATGTATTAAATCGTTCAGAACTTTTTATTTATCGCTAAAAATGACACAAATCCAGTGCCCACGTTAAGCTAGTTCAATTTTCTATATTATGACAAAATTTGAGACATAAATAGATACGACAAAGGATTCAAGTAATCCATTCTAATTTAAACTACGTGATGTCATGCATTATATTTAATTTATAAGCCTTTACTAAATGAATACCAATGATCAATTTAGAATGATCATTTTAAATGGACGATCAACATGACATGTCTGCACTAAATCGTCTATATGTTTTGATTTATAGCTCAGAATGACTCGAATTCAATCCCCACATAAAGCTAGTTCAATTTTTAATATTGTGATAAATGTAAGACTAATATTTCTTCGAAATATCTTTCGTGTAATCAAATCTATCCAAAAATGCGTAATGTCATGCATTATGCTTCATTAATAAACCTTTTCTCAATGACCACCAATGATCAGTTTAGAATGATCATTTTAACTGGCTGATCAACTTGACATGTCTACACTAAATCGTCTGTATTTTTTGATTTATAGCTCATACTTACACGAATCCAATGCCCACATTAAGCTAGCTCAATGGTTCATTTATAAGTCTTTTCTCAGTGAGCACCAATGATCAATTTAGAATGATCATTTTAACTGGCCGATCAACTTAACATGTTTGCACTACATCGTCCTTAAGTTTTGATTTATAGCTCAGAATGATAGGAATCCAATGTCCACGTTAAGCTAGCTCAATGTTCTATAATGTGACAAAATTCAAGTCAAAATTTGATACGACAAAGCGTCCATGTAGTCCAATCTATCCAGAGCTGTGTGATGCCATGCATTATGCTTCATTAATATGACTTTTCTAAATGAACACCAATGATCAGTTTAGAATGATAAATTTAATTGGCCGATCAACTTGACATGTTTGCACAAAATCATCCGTAATTTTTTATTCATATCTCAGAACGACACGAATCCAATGCCCACGTTAAGCTAGCTCAATGTTTTATATTGTGACAAAATCTGAGGCAGAAATAGATACGAAAGCATAAGGGTAATCCAATATATCCAAAACTGCGTGATTCCATGCATTATTCTTCATTTATATGCCTTTAATCAATAACCACCAATGTTCAGTTTAGAATAATCATTTTGACTGACTGATCAACTTGACATGTCAGCACTAAATCGTCTATAACTTTTCATTTAGAGCTCCGAAAACATGAATCCAATTCTCACGTTAAGCTAGCTAAATTTTCAATATTGTGATAAAATTTAATTCTAAAATTTTTTAGACATATCGACCATGTACTCCAATCTATCCAAAACAGCATAATGTCATGCATTATGTTTCATTAATAAGCCTTTTCTCAATGAGCACCAATGATCAATTTAGAATAATCATTTTTAACTGGCCGATCAACTTGACACGTCTGCACTAAATTTTCCGTAACTTTTGATTTTTAGCTCAGACTAACATGAATCCAATGCCCATGTTAAGCCAGCTCGATTTTTTATATTTTGACAAAATTTAAAACAGAAATAGATATGATAGGTCTTTCAAGTAATACATTCTATCACAAACTTCTTTATGCCATGCATTATGCTTCATTTATAAGCCTTTAGTCAATGAGCACCAATGATCAAATTATAATGATCATTTTAACAAGCCGATCAACTTGACATGTGGGCACTAAATCTTCCATAACTTTTGATTTATAGCTCCGAATGACATGAATCCAATGTCCACGTTAAGCTAGCTCACTTTTTTATTTTGTCACGAAATTTGAGACAAAAATATATACGATAAGTTGTCCAAGTAATCCATTCTATCCCAAAATGCATGATGTCATGCATTATAGTTCATTTATAAGCCTTTACTCAATGAGCACCAATGGTCAATTAAGAATTATCATTTTAACTAACCGATCAACTTGACATGTCTACAATAAATCGTCCGTAACTTTTGATTTATTGCTCAGATTGACACGAATCCAATGTCCACATTAAGTTAGCTCCATTTTCTATATTGTGACAAAATTTGAGACAGAAATAGATACAAAAAAGTGTCCAAGCAATCCAATCTATCCAAAACTGTGTGATTCCATGCATTATGTATCATTTATAAGCCTTTAATCAATAAGAACTAATGATAAGTTTAGAATGATCATTTTAACTGGCCCATCAACTTGACAAGTCATCCCTAAATCATCTGTAACTTTTGATTTAAATCTCAAAATAACACGAATACATTGCCTACGTTAAGCTATCTCCATTTTCTATATTGTGACAAAATTTGATACAGAAATAGATACGACTCCAAGTAATCCAATCTCTTCAAAATTGTGTGATGTCATGCATTATGATTCATTTATAAGCATTTACCTAATGAGCTCCAATGATCAATTTAGAATGATAATTTTAACTAGCCGATCAACATGACACATCATCACTATATCATATGTAACTTTTGATTGAGAGCTCATAATGACATGAACCCAACGCCCATTATAAGCTAGCTCAATTTTCAATATTGTGATAAAATATAAAACTAAAATTTCGTAGACATAACCTCCATGTAATCAAATCTGTCCAAAACTGTGTAATGTCATGGATTATTTTTCATTTGTAAGCCTTTTCTCAATAAGCACCAATGATCCATTTAAAATGATCATTTTAACTGGTCTATCAACTTGACATGTCTGCATTAAATCATTTGAACTTTTGATTTTTAGCTCAGAATGACACGAATCCAATGCCCACGTTAAGCTAGCTCAATTTTCTATATTTTGACAAAAATTGAGACAGAAATAGATACAACAAAGCCTCGAAGTAATCCAATCTATCCAAAATTGCGTGATGCCATGCATTATGCTTCACTTATAAGCCTTTACTCCATGAGCACCAATGATCATTTAGAATGATCATTTTAACTGGCTGATCAACTTGACATGTCAGCACTAAATCGTCTATAACTTTTGATCTAGAGCTCAGAAAACACGAATCCAATGCCCATGTTAAGCGAGCTCAAGTTTCAATATTGTGATAAAATTTAAAACTAAATTTTTTTAGACATATCGGCCATGTAATCAAATCTATTCAAAACTGTGTAATGTCATGCATTATATTTCATTAATAAGCCTTTTCTCAATGAGCACGAATGATCAGTTTAGAATTATCATTTTAATTGGCCGATCAACTCTACATGTCCGTATTAAATCTTCCATAACTTTTTATTTATAGCTCAGAATGACATGAATCCAATACCCACGTTATGGTGTGACAAAATTTGAGATCGAAATAGATAGGACAAAGCCTCCAAGTAATCCAATCTATCCAAAACTGCGTGATGCCATGCATTATGTTTCATTTATAAACTCTTACTTAATGAGCACCAATGATCATTTAGAATGATCATTTTAAATGGCCGATCAACTTGAAATGTCAGCACTAAATCATCTATAACTTTTGATTTAGAACTCAGAAGACACGAATC
>JAEVFF010001303.1:44259-113935 GCA_018901945.1 Pugionium dolabratum
CTCAATTTTCTATATTGTGACAAGATTTGATACAGAAATAGATACGACAAAGCGTCCAAGTTATCCAATCTGTCCAAAACATCGTCATTCCATGCATTGTGCTTCATTTATAAGCCTCTACTCAAAGGCCACCGATGATCAGTGAAGAATGATCATTTTAACTACTCGATCCACGTGACATGTCCGCACTAAATCGTCCATAACTTTTGATTTAGATCTTAGAATGAAACAAATCCAAAGCCCACGTTAATCTAGCTCAATTTTCTATATTGTGACAAAATTTGAGGCAGAATAGATACGACAAAGCATTCAAGTAATCCAATATGTCCAGAACTGCGTCATGCCTTGCATTGTGATTCATTTATAAGCCATTACTCAATGAGCATCAATGATCAGCTTAGAATGATCATTTTAACTGGCCGATCAACTTGACATGTCTGCACTAAACTGTCCATAACTTTTGATTTATAGCTCATAATGACACAAATTCAAAGGCCACATTAACTAGCTCAATTTTCTATACTGTGACAAAATTTGAGACGGAAATATATACGAGAAAGGGTCCAAGTTATCCAATATTCTATCTAAAAACTTTGTCATGTCATGCATTGTGCTTCATTTATAAACCTCTACTCAATATGCACCAATGATCAGTTAAGAATGATCATTTTAACTGGCCGATAAACTTGACATGTCCGCACTAAATCGTCCATAAGTTCTTATTTAGAGCTGAGAATGACAAAAATTCAAAGCCCACGTTAAGCTAGCTCAATTTTCTATATTGTGACAAAATTTGAGACAAAAATAGAAACGACAAAGCGTACAAGTTATCCAATCTATCCAAAACTTCGTCATGCCATGTATTTTGCTTTGTTTATACGCCTCTACTCAATGAGCACCAATGATCAGTTAAGAATGATCATTTTAACTGGCCGATCAACTTGACATGTCCGCACTAAATCGTCCATAACTTTTGAGTTAGAGCTTAGAATGACACAAATCCAAAGCCAACGTTAAGCTAGTTCAATTTTCAATATTGTGATAAAATTTGAGACAAAAATAGATACGACAAAGAGTGCAAGGTATCCAATCTATCCAAAACAGCACTATGCCATGCATTGTGCTTCAATTATAAACCTTTACTCAATAAGCATCATTGATCATTTTAGAATGATCATTTTAACTGGACGATCAACTTGATATGTCTGCACTATATCGTCCGTAAGTTTTGATTTATAGCTCAGAATGACACGAATCCAAGGTCCACGTTAAGCTAGCTCAATTTTCTATATTGTTACAAAATTTGAGATAGAAATAGATACGACAATGCGTATAAGTTATCCAATCTATCCAAAACTTCGTTACGGCATGCATTAGACTTCAATAATAAGCCTCTACTCAATGAGCACTAATGATCAGTTTGAGAATGATCATTTGCACTAGCTTATCAACTTGACATCTCCGCACTAAATAGTCTGTAACTTTTGATTTATAGCTTAGAATGATACAAATCCAATGCCCACGTTAAGCTAGATCAGTTTTCTATATTGTGACAAAATTTGAGATAGAAATAGATACGACAATACGTCCAAGTTATCCAATTTATCCAAAACTGCATCATGCATTGTGCTTCATTTATAAGCCGTTACAAAATGAGCATCAGTGTTCAGTTTAGAATGATCATTTTATCGAGCCTATCAACTTGACATGTCCGCACAAAATCGTCTATAACTTCTGATTTAGAGCTAAGAATGACACAAATCCCAAGCCCACATTAAACTACATCAATTTTCTAGATTTTGACAAAATTTGTGACAGAAATAGATTCGACAAAGCGTCCAAGTAATCCAATCTATCCAGAACTGCTTCATGCCATGCATTGTGCTTCATTTATAAGCCTTTACTCACTGAGCATCAATGATAAATTTAAAATGATTATTTTAACTGTCCGATGAACTTGACATGTCTGCACTAAATCGTCCGTAACTTTGGATTTTGAACTCAGAATGACACAAATCCAAAGCCAACATTAAGCTAGCTCAATTTTCTATATAGTGAGAGAAATAGATTCGACAAAGCATCCAAGTAATCCAATCTATATATCCAAAACTGATTCATGCCATGCATTGTGCTTCATTAATAAGCCTTTTTATCAATGAGCATCAATGATCAGTTTAGAGTGATCATTTTTCCTAGCCGATAAACTTGACATGTTTGCACTAAATAATATGTAACTTTGTATATAGAGCTCTGAATGCACAAATCAAAAGCTCACGTTAATCTAGCTCAATTTTCTATTTTGTGACAAAAGTTGGGATAGAAATAGATTCGACAAAGCGTCCAAGTAACCCAATCTATCCAAAACTGCGTCATGCCATGCATTGTGCATCATTTATAAGCCTTTACTCAATGAGCATCAATGATCAGTTTAGAATGATCATTTTAACTGGCCGATAATTTTGACATTTTCGCACTATATCGTCAATAACTTTTGAGTAACAGGTCAGAATGACACGAATCCAACGCCCACGTTAAACTAGCTAAATTTTCTATATTTTGACAAAATTTGAGACAGAAATAGATTTGACAAAGCATACAAGTAATCCAATCTATCCAAAATTGCGTCATGTCATGCATTGTGCTTCATTCATAAGCTTTTACTTAATGAGCATCAATGATCAGTTTAAAATGATCATTTTAACGGGCTGATTACCTTGACATTTCCGCACTATATCATCCGTGACTTTGGTTTAGAACTCAGAATGACACGAATCCAAAGCCCATATTAAGCTAGCTCAGTATTCTATATTGTGATAAAATTCGAGGCCGAAATGGATTCGAAAAAGAGTGCAAGTAATCCAATCTATCTAAAACTGCGTCATGCCTTGCATTGTGATTCATTAATAAACCGTTACTCAATGAGCATCAATGATCAGTTTACAATGATCATTTTAACTAGCCGATCAACTTGACATGTATGCACTATATCATCCGTAACTTTTGGTTTATAGCTCAGAATTACAAGAATGCAATGCCCATTTTAAACTAGTTCAATTTTCTATATTGTGACAAAATTTGAGCTAGAAATAGATTTGACAAAGCGTCCAAGTAATCTAATCTATCCAAAACTGCGTCATGCCTTGCATTGTGCTTCATTTATAAGCCTTTACTCAATGAGCATCAATGATCAGTTTAGAATGATTATTTTAACTGTTTGATCAGCTTGACATTTCCGCACGAAATCGTCAATAGCTTTTGATTTATAGCTCAGAATGACAAAAATCCAAAGCCCACGTTAAGCTAGCTCAATTTTATATATTGTGACAAAATTTGAGACAGAAATAGATACGACAAAGCATCCAAGTTATCCAATCTACCCAAAACTTCGTCATTCCCTGCATTGTGCTTCACTTATAAGTCTCTACTCAATGAACACCAATGATCAGTGTAGAATGATCATTTTAACTAGCCGATAAACTTGACGTGTCCGCACTAAATCGTCTATAACTTTTGATTTATAGCGAAGAATGACACAAACCCAAAGCCCATGTTAAGCTAGCTCAATTTTCTATATTGTAACAAAATTTGAGACAGAAATAGATTCGACAACGCGTCCAAGTAATCCAATCTATCCAAAGCTGCGTCATGCCATGCATTGTGCTTCATTTATAAGCCTTTACTCAATGAGCATCAATGATTAGTTTAGAACGATTATTTTAACTAGCTGATCAATTTAACATGTCTACACTAAATCGTCCATAACTTTTGCAATAGATTTTAGAATGACACAAATCCAAAGCCCACGTTAAGCTAGCTCAGTTTTCAATATTGTGACAGAAATAGATTCGACAAAGAATCCAAGTAATCCATTCTATCCAAAACTTCTTCATGCCATGCATTGTGCTTCATTTATAAGCCTTTACTCAATGAGCATCAATGATCAGTTTAGAATGATCATTTTAACTAGCCGATCAACTTGACATGTTTGCACTAAAATCGTTTGTAACTTTGTATTTAGAGCTCAGAATGACACAAATTCAAACCCCACGTTAAGCTAGCTCAATTTTCTATATTGTGACAAAATTTAAGACAGAAATATATTCGACAAAGTGTCCAAGTAATCCAATCTATCCAAACAGCGTCATGCCATGCATTGTGCTTCATTTATAAGCCTTTACTCAATGAGCTTCAATGATCAGTTTAGAATGATCACTTTAACTGGCCGATCAACTTGACATGTCTTCACTATATGATCCTTTAACTTTTGATTTATAGTTCAGAATGATACGAATCCAATGCCCACGTTAAGCTAGCTCAATTTTCTATATTGTGAAAAATTTGACACAGAAATAAATCCGACAAAGCATCCAAGTAATCCAATCTATCCAAAACTGCGTCTTGCCATGCATTGTGCTTTATTAATCAGTTTAGAATGTTTATTTTAAGTGACCGATAAACTTGACATGCTTGCACTAAATTGTCCGTAACTTTGGATTTTGAACTCAGAATGACACAAATCCAAAGCCCACGTTAAGGTAGCTCAATTTTTTATATTGTTAAAAAATCTGAAACAAAAATGATTCGACAAAGCGTCCAAGTAATCTAATCTATCCAAAACTGTGTCATGCCTTGCATTGTGCTTCGTTTATAAGCCGTTACTCAATGAGCATCAATGATCAGTTCGGAATGGTCATTTTAACTGCGCGATAACCTTGACATGTCCGCACTAAATCGTCCATAACTTTGGATTTAGATCTTATTATGACACAAATCCAAAGCCCACGTTAATATAGCCTAATTTTCTTTATTGTGACAAAATTTGAGACAGAAATAGATACAAAAATGAGTCCAAGTTATCCAATCCATACAAAACTTTGTCATGCCATGCATTGTGCTTCATTTATAAGCCTCTACTCAATGAGCACCAATGATCAGTTAAGCATGATCATTTTAACTAGCCGATCAACTTGACATGTCCACATTAAATCGTTTGTAACTTTTGATTTAAAGCTCTGAATGACACAAATCCAAAGCCCACGGTAAGGTAGCTCAATTTTCTATATTGTGATAAAATTTGAGGCAAAAATAGATATAAGAAAGCATCCAAGTAATCCAACCTATCAAGAACTGTGTCATGCCTTGCATTGTGCTTCATTTATAAGCCATTACTCAATCACCATCAATGATCAGTTTAGAATGATTATTTTAACTGGCCGATTAACATGACATGTATGCACTAAATCGTCCATAACTTTTGATGTAGAGCTCATAATGACACAAATCCAAAGCCCACGTTAAGCTAACTCAATTTTTTATATTGTACAAAATTTGAGACAGACATAGAGTCCACAAACCATCCAAGTAATCCAATCTATCCAAAACTTCTTGAAGCCATGCATTGTGCTTCATTTATAAGTCTTTACTCAATGAGCATCAAGGGATTTACTAATTGAGTTTCGAAAGAAATTGAAGTTCAGAATATGAGCCCTCACTTGAATCTATCTCCTTTCCAGAAGGCTAGGCTAGGCAATGATCAGTTTAGAATGATCATTTTAACTAGTCAATCAACTTGACAAGTTTGCACTAAATCGTCCGTAACTTTGGATTTAGAGCTCATAATTACACAAATCCAAAGCCCACGTTAAGCTGGCTAAATTTTCTAAAATGTAACAAAATTTGAGACAGAAACGATTCGAAAAAGCGTCCAAGTAATCCAATCTATCCAAAACTGCAACATGCCTTGCATTGTGCATCATTTATAAGCCGTTACTCAATGAGCATCAATGATCATTTTAGATTGATCATTTTAACTTGCCGATCAACTTGACAAGTATGCATTAAATCATCCATTACTTTTGATTTAGATCTTAGAATGACACAATTCCAAAGCCCACATTAAGCTAGCTCAATTTTCTATATTGTGACAAAATTTGACACAGAAACAGATTCGACAAAGCGTCCAAGTAATCCAATCTATCCAAAACTGCGTCTTGCCATGCATTGTGCTTCATTAATAAGCCTTTACTTAATGAGCATCAATGGTCAGTTTAAAACGATTATTTTAACTGGCTGATCAACTTGATATGTCTGCACTAAATCGTCCAACACTTTGGATTTAGAACTCGGAATGACACAAATCCAAAGGCCAGGTTAAGCTAGCTCAATTTTCTATAATGTGGCAAAATTTGAGACATAAATGATTTGACAAAGCGTCCAAGTAATCCAATCCATCCAAAACTGTATCATGCCTTGCATTGTGCTTCATTTATAAGCCGTTACTCAATGAGCATCAATGATCAGATTAGAATGATAATTTTAACTGGTCGATCAACTAGACTTGTCCACACTAAATCGTCCATAACTTTTGATTTAGATCTTAGAATGACACATATCCAAAACCCACGTTAAGCTACCTCAATTTTCTATATTGTGAAAAAAAAATTTGAGATAGAAATAGATACGACAATGCGTCCAAGTTATCCAATATATCCAAAACTTCGTCATGGCATGCATTGTGCTTCATTTATAAGCCTCTACTCAATGAGCACCAATGATCAGTTAAAAATGATCATTTTAATTGGCCGATCAACCTGACATGTCCGCACTAAATCGTCCACAACTTTTGATTTAGAGCGTAGAATGACACAAATCCAAAGCCCACGTTTAGCTAGCTCAATTTTCTTTATTATGACAAATTTTGAGATAGAAATAGATTCGACAAAGCATTCAAGTAATCCAATCTATCCAAAACTGCGTCATATCATGCATTGTGCTTCATTAATAAGCCTTTACTGAATGAGCATCAATGATCAGTTCAGAATGATCATTTTAACTAGCCGATCAACTTGAAATGTCAACACTACATCGTCCAAAACTCTTGATTTAGAGCATAAAATGACACAAATCTAAAGCCCACGTTAAGCTAGCTCAATTTTCTATATTGTGACAAAACTTGAGACGAAAATAGATTCGACAAAGCATCCAAGTAATCCAATCTATCCTGAACTGCGTCATGCCTTGCACTGTGATTCATGGCTTTTTTAGAATAAGTCAATTCATATGGGACCCCTTATAAGCCATTACTCAATGAGCATCAATGATCAGCTTAGAATAAGCATTTTAGCTGGCCGATCAACTTGACATGTCTGCAAATCATCATCCATAACTCTGTTTTAGAGCTTAGAATGACACAAATACAAATCCTACGTTAAGCTAGTTCAATTTTCAATATTGTGAAAAAAATTGAGACAGAAATATATACGAGAAAGGGTCCATGTTATCCAATCTATCTAAAACTTCGTCATGCCATGCATTGTTCTTCATTTATAAACCTCTACTGAATATGCAATAATGATAAGTTAAGAATGATCATTTTAACTGGCTGATCAACTTGACATATCCGCACTAAATCGTCCATAAGTTTTTATTTAGAGCTGAGAATGATACAAATTCAATGCCCACGTTAAGCTAGCTCAAGTTTCTATATTGTCACAAAATTTGAGACAAAAATAGATAAAACAAAGCATACAAGTTATCCAATCTATCCAAAACTTCGTCATGCCATTTATTGTGCTTCGTTTATACGCCTCTACTCAATGAGCACCAATGATCAGTTAAGAATGATTATTTTTAATGGCCGATCAACTTGACATGTCCGCACCAAATCGTTCGTAACTTTTGAGTTAGAGCTTAGAATGACACAAATCCAAAGCCCACGTTGAGCTAGCTCAATTTTCAATATTGTGAAAACAAATTGAGACAGAAATATATACGAGAAAGGGTCCAAGTTATCCAACCTATCTAGAACTTCGTCATGCCATTCATTGTGCTTCATTTATAAACCTCTAATTAATATGCACCAATGATCAGTTAAGAATGATCATTTTTACTGGCCGATCAACTTGACATGTACGCACAAAATCGTCCTTAAGTTTTTATTTAGAGATGAGAATGACACAAACCAAAGCCCACGTTAAGCTAACTCAATTTTCTACATTGTGACAAAATTTGAGACAGAAATAGATTCGACAAAGCGTCCAAGTAAACCAATCTATCCAAAACTGCGTCATGCCATACATCGTGTTTCTTTTATAAACCTTTACTCAATAAGTATCAATGATCAGTTTAGAATGATCATTTTAACTGACCGATCAACTTGACATGTCTGCACTATATCGTCCATAACTTTTGATTTAGAACTCAGAATGACACAAATCCAAAGCCCACATTATGCTAGCTCAGTTTTTTATATGGTGACAAAATTTGAGACCAAAATAGATTCGACAAAGCATCCAAGTAATCCAATCTATCCAAAACTGTGTCATGCCTTGAATTTTACTTCATTTATAAGCCGATACTGAATGAGCATCAATGATCAGTTAAGAATGATCATTTACCTGTCCGATCAACTTGAAATGTACGCACTAAATCATTCATAACATTAAGCTAGATCAATTTACTATATTATGCCAAAATTTAAGATAGAGATTAATTTGACAAAGTGTCTATGTAATCCAATCTATCCAAAACTGCGTCATGCCATGCATTATACTTCATTTATTAGCATCTACTCAATGAGCACCAATGATCAGTTTTAACTCTCCGATCAACTTGACATGTCCGCACTAAATCGTCCGTAACTTTTGAGTTAGAGCTTAGAATGACACAAATGCAAAGCCCACATTAAACTACTTCAATTTTCTATATTGTGATAAAATTTGAGATAAAAATAGAGATGACAAAGCGTCCAAATAATCCAATCTATCCAAAACTGCGCCATGCCAGGCATTGTACTTCAAATATAAGCCTTTACTCAATGACCATCAATGATCACTTTAGAATTATCATTTTTTACTGGCAGATCAGCTAGACAAGTCCGCACATAATCCTCCGTAACTTTTGATTTAGAGCTCAGAATGACACAAATTCAAAGCCCACGTTAAACTAGCTCAATTTTCTATATTGTGACAAGATTTGATACAGAAATAGATACGACAAAGCGTCCAAGTTATCCAATCTGTCCAAAACATCATCATTCCATGCATTGTGCTTCATTTATAAGCCTCTACTCAATGGCCACCGATGATCTGTGAAGAATGATCATTTTAACTACTCGATCAACTTGACATGTCCGCACTAAATCGTCCATAACTTTTGATTTAGATCTTAGAATGACAGAAATCCAAAGCCCACGTTAATCTAGCTCAATTTTCTATATTGTGACAAAATTTGAGACAGAATAGATACGACAAAGCATTCAAGTAATCCAATCTGTCCAGAACTGCGTCATGCCTTGCATTGTGATTCATTTATAAGCCATTACTCAATGAGCATCAATGATCAACTTACAATTATCATTTTAACTAGCCGATCAACTTGACGTGACTGCACTAAATCGTCCATAACTTTTGATTGATAGCTCATAATGACAAAAATTCAAAGGCCACATTAAACTAGCTCAATTTTCTATGCTGTGACAAAATTTGAGATAGAAATATATACGAGAAAGGGTCCAAGTTATCCAATATTCTATCTAAAACTTCGTCATGCCATGCATTGTGCTTCATTTATAAACCTCTACTCAATATGCACCAATGATCAGTTAAGAATGATCATTTTAACTGGCCGATCAACTTGACATGTCCGCACTAAATCGTCCATAAGTTTTTATTTAGAGCTGAGAATGACACAAATTCAGAGCTCACGTTAAGCTAGCTCAATTTTCTATATTGTGACAAAATTTGAGACAGAAATAGAAGCGACAAAGCGTACAAGTAATCCAATCTATCCAAAACTTCGTCATGCCATGTATTTTGCTCTGTTTATACGCCTCTACTCAATGAGCACCAATGATCAGTTAAGANTCTTTACACGCCTTTACTCAATGAGCATCAATGATCAGTTTAGAATGATCATTTTAAGTGGCCTATCAACTTGACTTTTCCGCACTAAATCATCCGTACCTTTTGATTTATAGCTTGGAATGACACAAATCCATATCCCACATTAACCAAGCTCAATTTTCTATATTGTGACAAAATTTGAGACAAAAATAGATTCAACAAAGCATCCAAGTAATCCAATCTATCCAAAACTACGTCATGCCAAGCATTGTGCTTCATTTATAAGCCTTTAATCAATGAGTATCAATGATTAGTTTAGAATAATCATTTTAACTGGCCGATCAACTTGACATGTCTGCACTATATCTTCCTTAACTTTTGATTTATAGCTCAGAATGACACGAATCCAATGCCCACGTTAAGCTAGCTCAACTTTCTTTATTGTGACAAAGTTTGAAATACAAATAGATTCGACAAAGCGTCCAAGTAGTTCAATCTATCCAAAACTGTGTCTTGCCATGCATTGTGCTTCACTAATAAGCCTTTATTCAATGAGCATCAATGATCAGTTTAGAATGATTATTTAACTGGTCGATCAACTTCACATGTCTGCACTAAATCATCCGTAACTTTAGTTTTAGAACTCAAAATGACACAAATCCAAAGCCCACGTTAAACTAGTTCAATTTTCTATATTTTGGAAAAATTTGAGATTGAAATAGATTCGACAAAGCGTCCAAGTAATCCAATTTATCCAAACCTGCGTCATGCCATGCATTGTGCTTTATTTATAAGCCTTTACTCAACGAGTGTCAATGATCAGTTAAAATGATCATTTTAACTGGCCAATCAACTTGAAATGTACTCACTAAATCGTCTATAACTTTTTATTTAGAGGTCAGTATGACACAAATCCAAAGCCCACGTTAACCTAGCTCAATTTTCTATACTGTGACAAATTTGAAATAGAAATTGATTTGACAAAGTGTCCAACTAATCCAATCTATCCAAAACTGCGTCATGCCATGCATTGTGCTTTATTTATAAGCCTTTACTCAATGAGTATCAATGATCAGTTTAAAATGATCATTTTAACTATCCGATCAATGTGACATGACTGAACAATATTGTTCGTAACATTTGATTTATAACTAAGAATGACACAAATCCAATGCCCACGTTAAGCTAGCTAAATTTTTTATATTGTGGCAAAATTTGAGAAAAAAATAGATTCGACAAAGCGCCAAGTAAACCAATCTATCCAAAACTTTGTCATGCCTTGCATTGTGCTTCGTTTATAAGCCGTTACTTAATAAGCATCAATGATCAGTTTAAAATGATCACTTTAACTAGCCGATCAACTTGACATGTCTGCACTAAATCATCCATCACTTTTGAGTTAGATCTCAGAATGACATAAATCCAAAGCCCACGTTAAGCTAGCTCACTTTTCTATATTGTGACAATATTGGAAACTAAGCTTGATTCGACAAAGCATCCAGGTAATCCAATCTATCCAAAAATTCTTCATGCCATGCATTGTGCTTCATTTATAAGCCTTTACTCAATGAGCGTCAATGACCAGTTTAGAATGATCATTGTAACTGCCTGATCAACTTGACATGTCTGCACTAAATCGTCCGTAACTTTTGATTTAAAACTCTGAATGACACGAATCCAATGCCCACGTTAAGTTAGCTCAATTTTCTATATTGTGTCAAAATTTCTGACAAAAATAGATTCAACAAAGCGTCCAAATAATCTAATCAATCCAAAACTTCGTCTTGCTATGCATAGTGCTTTATTTATAAGCCCTTACTCAATTAGCATCAATGATCAGTTTAAAATGATCATTTTAACTGGCTGATCAACTTGAGATGTCCACACTAAATTGTCCATGGCTTTTGATTTAGAGATCAGAATGACACAAATCCAAAGCCCATGTTAAGCTAGCTCACTTTTTTATATTTCGACAAAATTTGAAACTGATATAGATTGGCCAAAGCATTCAGGTAATCCAATCTATCCAAAAATTCTTCATGCCATGCATTGTGCTTCATTTATAAGACTTTACTCAATGAGCATCAATGATCAGTTTAGAATGATCTTTTTAACTAGCTGATCAACTTGACATGTCTGCACAATATCTTCCATATGTTTTAATTTATAGCTCATAATGGCACGAATCCAATGCCCACACTAAGCTACATCAATTTTTTCTATTGTGACAAAATTGGAGACAGAAATAGATTCAACAAAACATCCAAGTAATCCAATCTATCCAAAACTGCGACATGCCATGCATTGTGCTTCATTAATAAGCCTTTACTCAATGAGCATCAATGATCAGTTTAAAATGATAATTTTAACTGGCCGATCAACTTGACATGTATGTACTAAATTATCCGCAACTTTGGATTTAAAGCTCGGAATTACACAAATCCATAGCCCACGTTAAGCTAGCTCAAGTTTCTACATTGTTACAAAATTTGAGAGAAAAATAGATTTGACAAAGCGTCCTAGTAATCCAATCTATCCAAAATTGCGTCATGCCAGGCATTGTGCTTCATTTATAAGCCTTTAATCAATTAACATCAATGATTAGTTTAGAATGATCATTTTAACTGGATGATCAACTTGATATGTCAGCACTATATCATCCGTAATTTTTGATTTATAGCTCAGAAAGACACAAATCCCGTGCCCACGTTAAGCTAGCTCAATTTTCTATATTGTGACAAAATTTGAGAAAGAAACAGATTCGACAATGCGTCCAAGTAATCCAATATATCCAAAACTGTGTCGTGCCATGCATTGGGCTTCATTAATTAGCCTTTACTCAATGAGCATCAATGATCAGTTTAGAATGATCATTTTAACTGGCCGATCAACTTGACATGTTTATACTAAATCGTCCGTTACTTTTGATTTATAACTCAGAATGACACAAATCCAAAGACCATGTTACGCTTGCTCAATTTTCTATATTGTGACAAAACTCGAGACAGAAATAGATTCGATAAAGCGTCCAAGTAATCCAATCTATCCGAAACTGCTTCATGCCATACATTGTGCTTCATTTATAAGCCTTTACTCAATGAGCATCAATGATAAGTTTAGAATGATCATTTTAACTAGCCGATCAACTTGACATGTTTGTACTAAATCGTCCGTAACTTTGGATTTAATGCTCAGAATGACACAAATCCATAGCCCAGGTTAAGCTATCTCAATTTTCAATATTTTGACAAAATTTGAGACAAAAAAAGATTCGACAAAGCGTCCAAGTAATCTAATCTATCCAAAACTGCGTCATGCCAATCATTGTGCTTCACTTATAAGTCTTTAATCAATGAGCAGCAATGATTAGTTTAGAATGATCATTTTACTTGGTCAATCAACTAGACATGTCTGCACCATATCGTCCGTAACTTTTGATTTTGAGCTTCGAATGACACGAGTGTAATGCCCACGTGAAGTTAGCTCAATTTTCTTTGTTGTGACAAAATTTGAGATAGAAATAGGTATGACAAAGCATCCAAGTAATCCAATCTATCTAAATCTGCGTGATGTCATGCATTATGAATCATTTAGAAGCATTTACTCATTAAGCGGGAATGATCAGTTTAGAATGATCATTTTAACTGGGCGATCAAATTTACTTGTCCGCACGAAATCGTCCGTAACTTTTGATTTAGAGCTCAGAATGACACAAATCCAATGCACATGTTACGCTAGCTCAATTTTCTATATTGTGATAAAATTTAGGACTAAAATTGCTTGGATATATCCTCCCAGTAATCAAATCTATCCAAATCTATGTAATGTCATGTATTATGTTTCATTTATAAGCCTTTACTCAATGAGCACCAATGATCAGTTTAAAAAGACCAGTTTAACTAGGTGATCAACTACACATGTCTGCACTAAATCGTCCATAACATTTGATTTATAGCTCACAATGACAGGAATTCAATGTCCACGTTGAGCTAGATTAGTTTTCTATATATTGTGACAAAATTTGAGACCGAATTAGATATGACAAAGCTTACAAGTAATCCAATCTATCCAACACTGTGTAATACCATGCATTATGCTTCTTTAATAAGCGTTTACTCAATGAGCACCAATGATGACTTTGGAATGATCATTTCAACTGGCCGATCAACTTGACTTCTCTGTACTAAATCATCCATAACTTTTTATTTATTTTTTAGAATGACACGAACCCAATGCCAACGTCAAACTAGCTCAATTTTCTATATTGTGACAAATTTTGGGACAGAAATAGATACGAAAAAGGCTCTATGTAATCCAACCTATCAAAAACTGTGTGATGCCATGCATTATGTTTCATTAATAAGCCTTTTCTCAATGAGCACCAATGATCTGTTTAAAATGATCATTTTAATTGGAAGATCAACTTGAGATGTTTGCATTAAATCTTCTGTTCATTTTGATATATAGTCACAATGATAGAAATCAAGTGCCCAAGTGAAACTAGCTCAATTTTCTATATTGCAACAAAATTTGAGACAGAAATAGATACGACAAAGCGTCCAAGTAATCCAATCTATCCAAAACTGTGTGATGCCATGCATTATGCTTCATTAATAAGCCTTTACTCAATGAGCACCAACGATTAGTTTAGTATGATCATTTTAACTAGCCGATCAACTTGACCTGTCCACACTAAATCATCTGTAAGTTTTGATGTAATGCTCAGAATTACATGAATCCAATGCCCATATTAAGCTAGCTCAAGTTTCTACATTGTGACAAAATTTGGGACGTAAATAGATACGACAAAACGTCAAAGTAATCCAATCTATCCAAAATGCGCGATGTCATGCATTATGCTTCATTAATAAGCCTTTACTGAATGAGCTTCAATGATCAGTTTAGAATGATCATTTTAACTGGGCGATCAAACTGATATGTCCGCACTAAATCATCCGTAACTTTTGATTTTGAGCTCAGAATGACACGAATCTAACGCCCACGTGAAGCTAGCTCAATTTTCTTTATTGTGACAAAATTTGGGACAGTAACAGGTATGACAAAGCATCCAAGTAATCCAAATCTATCCAAATCATTTACAAGCATTTACTCATTAAGTGGCAATGATCATTTTAGAATGATCATTTTAATTGGCTGATCAAATTGACTTGTCCGCACGAAATCGTTTGTAACTTTTGATTTAGAGCCCATAATGACACAAATCCAATGCACACGTTGGGCTAGATCAATTTTCTATATCGTGATAAAATTTAGGACTAAAATTGCTTGGATATATCCTCCAAGTAATCAATTCTATCCAAATCTGCGTAATGTCATGCATTATGCTTCATTTATAAGCCCTAACTCAATGAGCACCAATGATCAGTTTAAAATGATCATTTTAACTAGCCGATCAACTAGACATGTCTTACTAAATCGTCCATAACTTTTGATTTGTAGCTCAGAATGACACAAATTCAATGTCCACGTTAAGCTATCTCAGTTTTCTATATATGGTGACAAATTTTGAGACAGAATTAGATACAACAAAGCTTCCAAGTAATCCAATCTATCCAACACTGTGTGATACCATGCATTATGCTTCTTTAATAAGCGTTTACTCAATGAGCACCAATGATGACTTCGGAATGATCATTTCAACTGGTCGATCAACTTGACTTGTCTGTATTAAATCATCCATAACTTTTGATTTATATTTCAGAATGACATGAATCCAATGCCCACGTTAAGCTAGCTCAATTTTCTATATTGTGACAAATTTTGGGACAGAAATAGATATGACAAAGCCTCCAAGTAATCCAACCTATCCAAAACTGGGTGATGCCATGCATTATGCTTCATTAATAACCTTTACTCAACGAGCACCAATGATCAGTTTAGAATTATCATTTTAACCGGACGATCAACTTGACTTGTTTGCATTAAATTGTGTGTTACTTTTGATTTATAGCTCAGAATGACACGAATCAATGCCAACGTTAAGCTAGCTCAGTGTTCTACAGTGTGATAATTTTTGAAACAGAATTAGATATGACAAATCGTCAAGTAATCCAATCTATCCAAAACTGTGTGATGCCATGCATTATGCTTCATTAATAAGCCTTTACTCAATGAGCACCAACGATCATTTTAGAATGATCATTTTAACTAGCCAATCAACATGCCTTGTCCGCACGAAATAGTCTTAAAGTTTTGATTTAATGCTCAGAATGACAGGAATCCAATGCCCACATTAAGCTAGCTCAATTTTCAACATTTTGACAAAATTTGAGACGTAAATAGATACGACAAAACATCAAACTAATCCAATCTATCCAAAATGAGTGATGTCATGCATTATGCTTCATTAATAAGCCTTTACTCAATCAGCTTCAATGATCAGTTTAGAATGATCGTTTTAGCTGGGCGATCAAACTGATATGTCTGCACTAAATCATCCGTAACTTTTGATTTTGAGCTTCGAATGACACGAGTCTAAGGCCCACGTGAAGCTAGCTCAAATTTCTTTGTTGTGAGAAAATTTGAGATAGAAATAGGTATGACAAAGCATCCAAGTAATCCAATCTATCTAAATCTGCGTGATGTCATGCATTATGAATCATTTAGAAGCATTTACTCATTAAGCGGGATGATTAGTTTAAAATGATCATTTTAACTGGGCGATCAAATTTACTTGTCCGCACGAAATCGTCCGTAACTTTTGATTTAGAGCTCAGAATGACACAAATCCAATGCACATGTTACGCTAGCTCAATTTTCTATATTGTGATAAAATTTAGGACAAAAATTGCTTGGATATATCCTCCCAGTAATCAAATCTATCCAAATCAGTGTAATGTCATGTATTATGTTTCATTTATAAGCCTTTACTCAATGAGCACCAATGATCAGTTTAAAGAGATCAGTTTAACTAGGTGATCAACTAGACATGTCTGCACTATATCGTCCATAACGTTTGATTTATAGCTCACAATGACACGAATTCAATGTCCACGTTGAGCTAGATTAGTTTTCTATATATTGTGACAAAATTTGAGACAGAATTAGATATGACAAAGCTTACAAGTAATCCAATCTATCCAACACTGTGTGATACCATGCATTATGCTTCTTTAATAAGCGTTTACTCAATGAGCACCAATGATGACTTTGGAATGATCATTTCAACTGGCCGATCAACTTGACTTGTCTGTACTAAATCATCCATAACTTTTTATTTAATTTTTAGAATGACACGAACCCAATGCCAATGTCAAGCTAGTTCAATTTTCTATATTGTGACAAATTTTGGGACAGAAATAGATACGAAAAAGCCTCCAAGTAATCCAACCTATCAAAATCTGCGTGATGCCATGCATTATGTTTCATTAATAAGCCTTTACTCAATGAGCACCAATGATCAGTTTAGAATGATCATTTTTACTGGAAGATCAACTTGAGATGTTTGCATTAAATTTTCCGTTCATTTCTATATATAGTCATAATGATAGGAATCAAATGCCCAAGTTAAACAAGTTCAATTTTCTATATTGCAACAAAATTTGAGACAGAAATAGATACGACAAAGCATCCAAGTAATCCAATCCATCCAAAACTGTGTACTGCCATGCATTATGCTTCATTAATAAGCCTTTACTCAATGAGCACCAACGATCAGTTTAGAATTATCATTTTAACTAGCCGAAAAACTTGACCTGTCCGCTCTAAATCGTTTGTAAGTTTTGATGTAATGCTCAGAATGACATGAATCCAATGCCCACATTAAACTTGCTCAATTTTCTACATTGTGACAAAATTTGGGACATAAATAGATACGACAAAACGTCAAAGTAATCCAATCTATCCAAAATGCACGATCTCATGCATTATGATTCATTAATAAGCCTTTACTAAATGACCTTCAATGATCGGTTTAGAATGATTGTTTTAACTGGCTGATCAAACTGACATGTCCGCACGAAATCATCCATAACTTTTGATTTTGAGCTCAGAATGACACGAATCCAATGCCCACGTTAAGCTAGCTCAATTTTCTATACTGTGACAAAATTTGAGACACAATTAGGTATGAAAAAGCATCCAAGTAATCCAATCTATCCAAAACTGCGTGATGTTATGCATTATGAATCATTTACAAGAATTTACTCATAAAGCGGCAATTATCAGTTTAGAATGATCATTTTAACTGGGCGATCAAATTGACTTCTCCGCACGAAATTGTCCGTAACTTTTGATTTAGAGCTCAGAATGACACATATCCAATGCACACGTTAGGCTTGCTCAATTTTCTATATTGTGATATAATTTAGGACTAAAATTGCTTGGATATATCCTCCAAGTAATCAAATCTAACTTCTACGTAATGTCATGCATTATGCTTCATTTATAAGCCTTTACTCAATGAGCACCAATGATCAGTTTAAAATGACCATTTTAACAAGGCGATCAACTAGACATGTCTGCACTAAATCGTCCATAACTTTTGATTTATAGCTCAGAATGACACGAATCCAATGTCCACGTTAATCTAGCTTAGTTTTCTATATATTGTGACAAAATTTGAGAAAGAATTTGATACCCCAAAGCTTCCAAGTAATCCAATCTATCCAAGACTGTGTGATACCATGCATTATGCTTCTTTAGTAAGCGTTTACTCAATGAGCACCAATGATGACTTTGGAATGATCATTTCAACTGGCCGATCAACTTGACTTTTCTGTACTAAATCACCCATAACTTTTGATTTATAGCTCAGAATGACACGAATCCGTTGCCCACGTTAAGCTAGCTCAAGTTTCTATATTGTACCAAAATTTGAGACATGTATACAAACGACAAAACGTCATAGTAATCCAATCTATCCAAAACTGTGTGATGCCATGTATAATGCTTCGTTGCTAAGCATTTACTCAATGAGGACCAATGATCACTTGAGAATGATCATTTTAACTGGCCGATCAACTTGACATATCCATACAAAATCATCCGTAACTTTTTATTTAAAGATCATAATGACATGAATCCAATACCCATGTTAAGGAAGCTCATTTTTCTATATTGTGTGAAAATTTGAGATAGAAAAAGATACGAAAAACATCCAAGTATTCCAATCTATCAAAAAATGCGTGATGCCATGCATTATGCTTCATTTATAAGCCTTTACTCAATGAGCACCAATGATCAGTTTAGAGTGATCATTTTAACTAGCCGATAAACTTGACATGTCCCCAATAAATCGTCTGTAACTTTTGAGTTATACCTCAGAATGACACGAATGCAATTCCCATGTTAAGCTAGCTCAATTTTCTATATTGTGATAAAAATTTAACACTAAAATTTGTTGGACATATCCTCCAAGTAGTCAAATCTATCCAAAACTGCATAATGTCATGCATTATGCTTCATTATAAGCCTGTTCTCAATGATCACCAATGATCAGTTTAGAATGATCATTTTAACAGGCCGATCAACTTGACATGTCCTCACTAAATTGTCCGTATGTTTTAATATAAATCTCAGAATGAGACGAATCCAATGCCCACGCTAAGCTAGTAAAATTTTCTAAGATATGAGACAAAAATAGATATGACAAAGCATCCATGTAATCCAATCCATACAAATTGTGTGATGCCATGCATTATGATTCATTAATAAGCCTTTACTAAATGAGCACCAAGGATTAGTTTAGAATGATCATTTTAACTAGCCGATCAACTTGATAAGTATGCACTAAATCATCTGTAAATTTTTATTTAAGTTCAAAAGGCCCACGTTAAATAAGCCCATATTTCAATATTGTCACAAAATTTGAGACAGAAATAGATACGACTAAGCATCAAAGTAATCCAATCTGTCCAAAACTGTGTGATGCCATGCATTATGCTTCATTAATAAGCCTTTACTCAATGAGCACCAATGATCAGTTTAGAATGATCCTTTTAACTGGCCGATCAACTTGACAATTTTGCACTAAATCATTTGTAAATTTTGGTTTAAGCTCAGAATGACACGAATCAAATGCCAACGTTAAGCTTGCTCATATTTTTATATTGTGACAAAATTTTAGACTAAAATATGAACGACAAAGTGTGCAAGTAATCAAATCTATCCAAAACTACGTGATGCCATGCATTATGCTTCATTTATAGGCCTTTACTTAACGAGCACCAATGATCAGTTTAGAATGATCATTTCAAATGGCTGATCAACTTGACATGTCCGCAATAAATCATCCGTAACTTTTGATTTAGAGTTCAGAATGACACGAATGCAATGCCCACGTTAAGCTAGCTCAACTTTCAATATTGTAATAAAATTTAAGACTAAAATTGCCTGGACATATCCTCCAAGTAGTCAAATCTATCCAGAACTGCGTAATGTCATGCATTATGCTTCATTATAAGCCTTTACTGAATGAGCACCAATGATCAGTTTAGAATGATCATTTTAACAGACTGATCAACTTGACATGTCCGCACTGAATCGTCTGTATGTTTTGATCTAAAGCTCAGAATGACAAGAATCCAATTCCCACGTTAAGCTATCTAAATTTTCTATATTGTGACAAAATTTAAGACAGAAATAGATTCGACAAAGCATCCAACTAATCAGATCTATCCAAAACTGCGTGATGCCATGCATTTTGGTTCATTAATAAGCCTTTACTTAATGAGAGCCAATGTTCATTTTAGAATAATCATTTTAACTGGCCCATCAACTTGACATATCTGACCTAAATTGTCGGCAACTTTTGATTTATAGCTCATAATGCACGAGTCCAATGCCCACATTAATCTAGCTCAATTTTCTATATTGTGACAAAATTTGAGACAAATACAGAGATGACACAACGTCCAAGTAATCCAATATATCCAAAACTGTGTGATGCCATGTATTATGCTTCATTTCTAAGCATTTACCCAATGAGCACCAATCATCACTTTAGAATGATCATATTAACAGGCCGATCAACTTGAAATATCCACACTAAATCGTCGGTAACTTTTTATTTAATGCTCAGAATGACACAAATCCAATGCGCATGTTAAGCTAGCTCAATTTTCTATATTGTGACAAAATTGAGTTAGAAATCATTACGAAAAAACATCCATGTATTTCAATCTATCCAAAACTACGTTATGCCATGCATTATGCTTCATTTATAGACCTTTACTAAATGAGCACCAATGATCACTTTAGAGTGATCATTTCAACTGGCCGATCAACTTGCATGTACGCAATAAATCATTTGTAACTTTTGAGTTATAGCTTAAAATGACACGAATCCAATTCCCACATTAAGCTAGCTCAATTTTCTATATTGTGACAAAATTTGAGACATAAATAGATACGACAAAGCATACAAGTAATCCAATTTATCCAAAAAATGTGTGATGCCATGCATTATGCTTCGTTTATAAGCCTTTACTCAATGAGCACCAATGATCAGTTTAGAAGGATCAAGTTAACTGGCCTATCAACTTGACATGGCCACACTAATCCATCCGTAATTTTTGATTTAGAGCTCAGGATGACACGAGTCCAATGCCCACATTAAGCTAGCTCGATTTTCTAAATTGTAAAATAATTTGAGACATAAATAGATACGACAAAGCATCCATGTAATCCAACCTATCCGAAACTGTGTAATGTCATGCATTATGTTTCATTTATAAGCCTTTACTGAATGAGCACCAATGATCAGTTTAGAATGATCATATTATCTAGCCGATCAACTTGATATTTCCGAACTAAATCGTCTATAACTTTTGATTTATTGTTCAGAATGACACAAATCAAATTCCCACGTTAAGCTAGCTCAATTTTCTATATTGTGATAAAATTTAAGACTAAAATTGATTCGACAAATCCTTCAAGTAATCAAATCTTTCAAAAACTGCGTAATGTCATGCATTATGTTTCATTAATAAGCCTTAACTCATTGAGCACCAATTATCAGTGTGGATTGATCGTTTTAACTGGCTGATCAAATTTACATGTACGCACTAAAGCGTACGCTACTTTTGATTTAGGGCTTAGAATTATACGAATCCAATGCGCATATTAAGCTAGCTCAATTTTCTATATTTTTACAAAATTTGAGACAGATATAGATACGACAAGGCGTCCAAGTAATCCAATCTATCCCAAACTGTGTGATGCCATGCATTACGCTACATTTGTAAGCCTTTACTCAATGACCACCAATCATTTTAACTCCGCACTAAATCGTCTATAACTTTTGATTTACAACTCAAAATTACATGAATCCAATTCTCACGTTAAGCTAGCTCAATTTTCTATATTTTGATTAAATTTAACACTAAAATTCCTTCGACCAATCCTCTAAGTAATCGAATCTATCCAAACATGTGTAATGTAACGTATTATACTTCATTTATAAGCCTTTACTCAAAGAGCACAAATTATCAGTTTAAAATGATCATTTTAACTAGCCGATCAAGTTGATAGTATGCACTAAATCAATTGTAACTTTTGATTTTGAGCTTAGAATGGAACGAATCCAATGCCCACGTTAATCTATCTCAATTTTCTATATTTTGCAAAATTTCAGACAAAAATTGATATAACAAAGTGTCCAAATAATCTAATCTATCCCGAGCTGCGTGATGCCATGCATTATGCTTCATTTACAAGCCTTTAATAAATGAGCGGCAATGATCAATTAAGAATGATCATTTTAACTCCGCAGTAAATCGTCTGTAACTTTTGATTTAGAGCTCAAAATGACACGATTCCAATGCCCACGTTAAGCTAGATCAATTGAATTTAAGACTAAAATTCCTTTGAGAAATCCCCCCAAGTAATCAAATCTATCCAAAACTTCAAAATGTCATGCATTATGCTTCATTTATAAGAATTTCCTCAATGAGCACTAATGATCAGTTTAGAATGATCATTTTAACTGGCCGATCAACTTGACAGTTTGCACTAAATCGTTCTTAACTTTTGATTTATAGCTCTGAATGACACGAATCCAATGTCCACGTTAAGCTAGCTCAATTTTCAATATTGCGATAAAATTTGAGAAAAAATTAGATACCACAAAGCGTCCAAGTAGTCCACTCTGTCCAAAACTACGTGATGCCCTGCATTAATGATCATTGATTAATTTAGAATGATCATTTTAACGGGCCTCAACTTGACATGTATGTATTAAATCGTTCAGAACTTTTTATTTATCCCTAAAAATGACACAAATCCAGTGCCCACGTTAAGCTAGTTCAATTTTCTATATTATGACAAAATTTGAGACATAAATAGATACGACAAAGGATTCAAGTAATCCATTCTAATTTAAACTGCGTGATGTCATGCATTATATTTAATTTATAAGCCTTTACTAAATGAATACCAATGATAAGTTTAGAATGATCATTTTAAATGGACGATCAACATGACATATCTGCACTAAATCGTCTATATGTTTTGATTTATAGCTCAGAATGACACGAATTAAATCCCCACATAAAGCTAGTTCAATTTTCAATATTGTGATAAATGTAAGACTAATATTTCTTCGAAATATCTTTCATGTAATCAAATCTATCCAAAAATGCGTAATGTCAGGCATTATGCTTCATTAATAAACCTTTTCTCAATGACCACCAATGATCAGTTTAGAATGATCATTTTAACTGGCTGATCAACTTGACATGTCTACACTAAATCGTCTGTATTTTTTGATTTATAGCTCATACTTACACGAATCCAATGCCCACGTTAAGCTAGCTCAATTTGCTATTTTGTGATAAAATTTGAGACATAAATAGATACGATAAGTCGTCCAGGTAATACATTCTATCCCAAACGGCGTGATGCCATGCATTATGCTTCATTTATAAGCCTTTAGTCAATGAGCACCATTGATAAGTTTAGAATGATCGTTTTAATTGATCGATCAACTTGACATGTATGCACTAAATCGTCCATAAGTTGTGATTATATCTCAGAATGACACGAATCCAATATCCACGTTAAGCTTGCTCAATTTTCTATATTGTGACAAAATTTGACACAAATACAGAGATGACACAACGTCCAAGTAATCCAATATATCCAAAACTGTGTGATGCCATGTATTATGCTTCATTTCTAAGCATTTACCCAATGAGCACCAATCATCAATTCAGAATGATCATTTTAACTGGCCGATCAACTTGAAATATCCACACTAAATCGTCGGTAACTTTTTATTTAATGCTCAGAATGACACGAATCCAATGCGCATGTTAAGCTAGCTCAATTTTCTATATTGTGACAAAATGAGTTAGAAATAGATACGAAAAAACATCCATGTATTCCAATCTATCCAAAACTACGTTATGCCATGCATTATGCTTCATTTATAGACCTTTACTCAATGAGCACCATTGATCACATTAGAGTGATCATTTCAACTGGCCGATCAACTTGCATGTACGCAATAAATCATTTGTAACTTTTGAGTTATAGCTTAAATTGACACGAATCCAATTCCCACGTTAAGCTAGCTCAATTTTCTATATTGTGACCAAATTTGAGACATAAATAGATACGACAAAGCATACAAGTAATCCAATTTATCCAAAAAATGCGTGATGCCATGCATTATGCTTTGTTTATAAGCCTTTACTCAATGAGCACCAATGATCAGTTTAGAAGGATCAAGTTAAATGGCCTATCAACTTGACATGGCCACACTAATCCATCCGTAATTTTTTATTTAGAGCTCAGGATGACACGAGTCCAATGCCCACATTAAGCTAGCTCGATTTTCTGAGTTGTAAAATAATTTGAGACATAAATAGATACGGCAAAGCATCCAAGTAATCCAACCTATCCGAAACTGTGTGATGTCATGCATTATGTTTCATTTATAAGCCTTTACTGAATGAGCACCAATGATCAGTTTAGAATGATCATATTATCTAGCCGATCAACTTGATATTTCCGAACTAAATCGTCTATAACTTTTGATTTATAGTTCAGAATGACACGAATCAAATTCTCACGTTAAGCTAGCTCAATTTTCTATATTGTGATAAAATTTAAGACTAAAATTGATTCGACAAATCCTTCAAGTAATCAAATCTTTCAAAAACTGCGTAATGTCATGCATTATGTTTCATTAATAAGCCTTAACTCATTGAGCACCAATTATCAGTGTGGATTGATCGTTTTAACTGGCTGATCAAATTTACATGTACGCACTAAAGCGTACGCTACTTTTGATTTAGAGCTTAGAATTATACGAATCCAATGCCCACATTAAGCTAGCTCAATTTTCTATATTTTTACAAAATTTGAGACAGATATAGATACGACAAGGCGTCGAAGTAATCCAATCTATCCCAAACTGCGTGATGCCATGCATTACGCTACATTTGTAAGCCTTTACTCAATGACCACCAATCATTTTAACTCCGCACTAAATCGTCTATAACTTTTGATTTACAACTCAAAAGTACATGAATCCAATTCTCACGTTAAGCTAGCTCAATTTTCTATATTTTGATTAAATTTAACACTAAAATTCCTTCGACCAATCCTCTAAGTAATCGAATCTATCCAAACATGTGTAATGTCACGTATTATACTTCATTTATAAGCCTTTACTCAAAGAGCACAAATTATCAGTTTAAAATGATCATTTTAACTAGCCGATCAAGTTGATAGTATGCACTAAATCAATTGTAACTTTTGATTTTGAGCTTAGAATGAAACGAATCCAATGCCCACGTTAATCTATCTCAATTTTCTATATTTTGCAAAATTTCAGACAAAAATTGATATAACAAAGCGTCCAAATAATCTAATCTATCCCGAGTTGCGTGATGCCATGCATTATGCTTCATTTACAAGCCTTTAATAAATGAGCAGCAATGATCAATTAAGAATGATCATTTTAACTCCGCTGTAAATCGTCTGTAAATTTTGATTTAGAGCTCAAAATGACACGATTCCAATGCCCACGTTAAGCTAGATCAATTGAATTTAAGACTAAAATTCCTTTGAGAAATCCCCCCAAGCAATCAAATCTATCCAAAACTTCAAAATGTCATGCATTATGCTTCATTTATAAGAATTTCCTCAATGAGCACTAATGATCAGTTTAGAATGATCATTTTAACTGGCCGATCAACTTGACAGTTTGCACTAAATCGTTCTTAACTTTTGATTTATAGCTCTGAATGACACGAATCCAATGTCCACGTTAAGCTAGCTCAATTTTCAATATTGCGATAAAATTTGAGAAAGAATTAGATACCACAAAGCGTCCAAGTAGTCCACTCTGTCCAAAACTACGTGATGCCTTGCATTAATGATCATTGATTAATTTAGAATGATCATTTTAACGGGCCTCAACTTGACATGTATGTATTAAATCGTTCAGAACTTTTTATTTATCGCTAAAAATGACACAAATCCAGTGCCCACGTTAAGCTAGTTCAATTTTCTATATTATGACAAAATTTGAGACATAAATAGCTACGACAAAGGATTCAAGTAATCCATTCTAATTTAAACTGCGTGATGTCATGCATTATATTTAATTTATAAGCCTTTACTAAATGAATACCAATGATCAGTTTAGAATGATCATTTTAAATGGACGATCAACATGACATATCTGCACTAAATCGTCTATATGTTTTGATTTATAGCTCAGAATGACACGAATTCAATCCCCACATAAAGCTAGTTCAATTTTCAATATTGTGATAAATGTAAGACTAATATTTCTTCGAAATATCTTTCATGTAATCAAATCTATCCAAAAATGCGTAATGTCATGCATTATGCTTCATTAATAAACCTTTTCTCAATGACCACCAATGATCAGTTTAGAATGATCATTTTAACTGGCTGATCAACTTGACATGTCTACACTAAATTGTCTGTATTTTTTGATTTATAGCTCATACTTACACGAATCCAATGCCCACGTTAAGCTAGCTCAATTTGCTATTTTGTGATAAAATTTGAGACATAAATAGATACGATAAGTCGTCCAGGTAATACATTCTATCCCAAACGGCGTGATGCCATGCATTATGCTTCATTTATAAGCCTTTAGTCAATGAGCACCATTGATAAGTTTAGAATGATCATTTTAATTGATCGATCAACTTGACATGTATGCACTAAATCGTCCATAAGTTGTGATTATATCTCAGAATGACACGAATCCAATATCCACGTTAAGCTTGCTCAATTTTCTATATTGTGACAAAATTTGACACAAATACAGAGATGACACAACGTCCAAGTAATCCAATATATCCAAAACTGTGTGATGCCATGTATTATGCTTCATTTCTAAGCATTTACCCAATGAGCACCAATCATCACTTTAGAATGATCATTTTAACTGGCCGATCAACTTGAAATATCCACACTAAATCGTCGGTAACTTTTTATTTAATGCTCAGAATGACACGAATCCAATGCGCATGTTAAGCTAGCTCAATTTTCTATATTGTGACAAAATTGAGTTAGAAATAGATACGAAAAAACATCCATGTATTCCAATCTATCCAAAACTACGTTATGCCATGCATTATGCTTCATTTATAGACCTTTACTCAATGAGCACCAATGATCACTTTAGTGTGATCATTTCAACTGGCCGATCAACTTGCATGTACGCAATAAATCATTTGTAACTTTTGAGTTATAGCTTAAATTGACACGAATCCAATTCCCACGTTAAGCTAGCTCAATTTTCTATATTGTGACCAAATTTGAGACATAAATAGATACGACAAAGCATACAAGTAATCCAATTTATCCAAAAAATGCGTGATGCCATGCATTATGCTTTGTTTATAAGCCTTTACTCAATGAGCACCAATGATCAGTTTAGAAGGATCAAGTTAAATGGCCTATCAACTTGACATGGCCACACTAATCCATCCGTAATTTTTGATTTAGAGCTCAGGATGACACGAGTCCAATGCCCACATTAAGCTAGCTCGATTTTCTAAGTTGTAAAATAATTTGAGACATAAATAGATACGGCAAAGCATCCAAGTAATCCAACCTATCCGAAACTGTGTGATGTCATGCATTATGTTTCATTTATAAGCCTTTACTGAATGAGCACCAATGATCAGTTTAGAATGATCATATTATCTAGCCGATCAACTTGATATTTCCGAACTAAATCGTCTATAACTTTTGATTTATAGTTCAGAATGACACGAATCAAATTCCCACGTTAAGCTAGCTCAATTTTCTATATTGTGATAAAATTTAAGACTAAAATTGATTCGACAAATCCTTCAAGTAATCAAATCTTTCAAAAACTGCGTAATGTCATGCATTATGTTTCATTAATAAGCCTTAACTCATTGAGCACCAATTATCAGTGTGGATTGATCGTTTTAACTGGCTGATCAAATTTACATGTACGCACTAAAGCGTACACTACTTTTGATATAGAGCTTAGAATGATACGAATCCAATGTGCACATTAAGCTAGCTCAATTTTCTATATTTTTACAAAACTTGAGACAGATATAGATACGACAAGGTGTCCAAGTAATCCAATCTATCCCAAACTGTGTGATGCCATGCATTACGCTACATTTATAAGCCTTTACTCAATGACCACCAATCATTTTAACTCCGCACTAAATCGTCTATAACTTTTGATTTACAACTCAAAAGTACATGAATCCAATTCTCACGTTAAGCTAGCTCAATTTTTTATATTTTGATTAAATTTCACACTAAAATTGCTTCGACCAATCCTCCAAGTAATCGAATCTATCCAAACATGCGTAATGTCACGTATTATACTTCATTTATAAGCCTTTACTCAAAGAGCACAAATTATCAGTTTAAAATGATCATTTTAACTTGCTGATCAAGTTGATAGTATGCATTAAATCAATTGTACCTTTTGATATTGAGCTTAGAATGAAACGAATCCAATGCCCACGTTAATCTATCTCAATTTTCTATATTTTGCAAAATTTCAGACAAAAATTGCTATAACAAAGCGTCCAAATAATCTAATCTATCCCGAGCTGCGTGATGCCATGCATTATGCTTCATTTACAAGCCTTTAATAAATGAGCAGCAATGATCAATTAAGAATGATCATTTTAACTCCACAGTAAATCGTCTGTAACTTTTGATTTAGAGCTCAAAATGACACGATTCCAATGCCCACGTTAAGCTAGATCAATTGAATTTAGGACTAAAATTCCTTTGAGAAATCCCCCCCAAGTAATCAAATCTATCCAAAACTTCAAAATGTCATGCATTATGCTTCATTTATAAGAATTTCCTCAATGAGCACTAATGATCAGTTTAGAATGATCATTTTAACTGGCCGATCAACTTGACAGTTTGCACTAAATCGTTCTTAAATTTTGATTTATAGCTCTGAATGACACGAATCCAATGTCCACGTTAAGCTAGCTCAATTTTTAATATTGCAATAAAATTTGAGAAAGAATTAGACACCACAAAGCGTCCAAGTAGTCCACTCTGTCCAAAATTGCGTGATGCCCTGCATTATGCTTCGTTAATAAGCCTTTACTCAATAAGCACCAATGATTAATTTAGAATGATCATTTTAACGGGCCTCAACTTGACATGTATGTATTAAATCATTCAGAACTTTTTATTTATCGCTAAAAATGACACAAATCTAGTGCCCACGTTAAGCTAGTTCAATTTTCTATATTATGACAAAATTTGAGACATAAATAGATACGACAAAGGATTCAAGTAATCCATTCTAATTTAAACTGCGTGATGTCATGCATTATATTTAATTTATAAGCCTTTACTAAATGAATACCAATGATCAGTTTAGAATGATCATTTTAAATGGACGATCAACATGACATGTCTGCACTAAATCGTCTATATGTTTTGATTTATAGCTCAGAATGACACGAATTCAATCCCCACATAAGCTAGTTCAATTTTCAATATTGTGATAAATGTAAGACTAATATTTCTTCGAAATATCTTTCATGTAATCAAATCTATCCAAAAATGCGTAATGTCATGCATTATGCTTCATTAATAAACCTTTTCTCAATGACCACCAATGTTCAGTTTAGAATGATCATTTTAACTGGCTGATCAACTTGACAGGTCTACACTAAATTGTCTGTATTTTTTGATTTATAGCTCATACTTACACGAATCCAATGCCCACGTTAAGCTAGCTCAATTTGCTATTTTGTGATAAAATTTGAGACATAAATAGATACGATAAGTCGTCCAGGTAATACATTCTATCCCCAACGGCGTGATGCCATGCATTATGCTTCATTTATAAGCCTTTAGTCAATGAGCACCAATGATAAGTTTAGAATGATCGTTTTAATTGATCGATCAACTTGACATGTATGCACTAAATCGTCCATAAGTTGTGATTATATCTCAGAATGACACGAATCCAATATCCACTTTAAGCTTGCTCAATTTTCTATATTGTGACAAAATTTGAGACTAAAATATATACGATAACTCGTCCAAGTAATCCATTCTATCTTAAACTGCGTGATGCCATGCATTATGCTTAATTTGTACACCTTTACTAAATGAGCACCAACGATCAGTTTAGAATGATCATTTTAAATGTACTATCAACATGACATGTTTGCACTAAATCGTCTATATGTTCTGATTTATAGCTCAGAATGACACGAATCCAATGCACCGTTAAAGCTAGTTCAGTTTTCAATATTGTGATAAATTTGAGACTAAAATTTCTTTGAAATATCGTCCATGTAATCAAATCTATCCAAAAATGTGTAATGTCATGCATTATGCTTTATTAATAAGGCTTTTCTCAATGAGCACAAATGATCAGTTTAGAATGATCATTTTAACTTGCCGATCAATTTGACATATCTACACTAACTCGTCCATAATTTTTTATTTATAGCTCAGACTGACACGAATCCAAATCCCACGTTAAGCTAGCTCAATTTGCTGTTTTGTGACAAATTTTGAGATAGAAATAGATACGATAAGTTGTCCAAGTAATACATTCTATCCCAAACTACGTGATGCAATGCATTATGCTTCATTTATAAGCCTTTAGTCAATGATCACCAATGATAAGTTTAGAATGATCATTTCAACTGACAGATCAACTTGACATGTATGCACTAAATCGTCCATAAGTTTTGATTTGTAGCTCAGAATGACACGAATCCAACGTCCACGTTAAGCTAGATAAATTTTCTATATTATGACGAAAGTTTAGGCAAAAATATATACGATAACTCCTCGAAGTAATCCATTCTATCCTAAACTCTGTGAGGCCATGCATTATGCTTCATTTATAAGCCTTTACTAAATGAGCACCAATGATCACTTTAGAATGATCATTTTAAATGAACAATCCACTTGATATATCTGCCCTAGATCATCCATATGTTTTGATTTATAGCTAAGAATGACACGAATCCAATGCCCACGTAAAGCTAGCTCAATTTTCAATGCTGTGATAATATTTAAGACTAAAATTTTTTAGACATATCGTCCATGTAATCAAATCTATCCAAAACTGCGTAATGTCATGCATTATCTTACATTAATAAGCATTTTCTCAATGAACACCAATAATCAGTTTAGAATGATCATTTTAACTGGCCGATCATCTTGAAATGTGTGCACTAAATCGTCCATAACTTTTGATTTATAGCACATACTGTCACACGAATCCAATGCCTACGTTAAGCTAGGTCAATTTTCTATGTTGTGAAGAAATTTGAGGCTGAAATAGATACGATATGTCGTCCAAGTAATACATTCTATCCCAAACTGCATGATGCCAAGGATTATGCTTCATCTATAAGCTTTTAGTCAATGAGCACCAATGATCAGTTTAGAATGATCAATTTAACTGACCGATCAACTTGACATGTCTGCACTACATTGTCTATAAGTTTTTATTTGTTGCTAAGAATGACACGAATCCAATGTCCACGTTAACCTAGATCAATTTTCTAAATTGTGATGAAATTTGAGACAAAAATATATAGTATAAGTCGTCCAAGTAATCCATTCATCCCAAACTGCGTGATGCCATGCTTTATGATTCATTTATAAGCCTTTACTCAATGAGCACCAATGATCAGTTTAGACTGATCATTTTAACAGGCCAATAAACTTGATATTTTTGCACAAACACGTCCATAAGTTTTGATTTATAGCTCAAAATGACACGAATCCAATGCCCAAGTTAAGCTAACTCAATTTTCTATATTGTGATAACATTTGAGACACAAATATATACGACAAAGCATCCAAGTAATCCAATTCATTAAAAACTCCATAATGCCATGCATTATGCTTTATTTATAAGGCTTTAGTCAATAAGCACCACTGATCATTTAGAATGATCATTTTAACTGGCCGATCAACTTGACATGTCANATATAACAAAGTGTCCAAATAATCTAATCTATCCCGAGCTGCGTGATGCCATGCATTATGCTTCATTTACAAGCCTTTAATAAATGAGCGGCAATGATCAATTAAGAATGATCATTTTAACTCCGCAGTAAATCGTCTGTAACTTTTGATTTAGAGCTCAAAATGACACGATTCCAATGCCCACGTTAAGCTAGATCAATTGAATTTAAGACTAAAATTCCTTTGAGAAATCCCCCCAAGTAATCAAATCTATCCAAAACTTCAAAATGTCATGCATTATGCTTCATTTATAAGAATTTCCTCAATGAGCACTAATGATCAGTTTAGAATGATCATTTTAACTGGCCGATCAACTTGACAGTTTGCACTAAATCGTTCTTAACTTTTGATTTATAGCTCTGAATGACACGAATCCAATGTCCACGTTAAGCTAGCTCAATTTTCAATATTGCGATAAAATTTGAGAAAAAATTAGATACCACAAAGCGTCCAAGTAGTCCACTCTGTCCAAAACTACGTGATGCCCTGCATTAATGATCATTGATTAATTTAGAATGATCATTTTAACGGGCCTCAACTTGACATGTATGTATTAAATCGTTCAGAACTTTTTATTTATCCCTAAAAATGACACAAATCCAGTGCCCACGTTAAGCTAGTTCAATTTTCTATATTATGACAAAATTTGAGACATAAATAGATACGACAAAGGATTCAAGTAATCCATTCTAATTTAAACTGCGTGATGTCATGCATTATATTTAATTTATAAGCCTTTACTAAATGAATACCAATGATAAGTTTAGAATGATCATTTTAAATGGACGATCAACATGACATATCTGCACTAAATCGTCTATATGTTTTGATTTATAGCTCAGAATGACACGAATTCAATCCCCACATAAAGCTAGTTCAATTTTCAATATTGTGATAAATGTAAGACTAATATTTCTTCGAAATATCTTTCATGTAATCAAATCTATCCAAAAATGCGTAATGTCATGCATTATGCTTCATTAATAAACCTTTTCTCAATGACCACCAATGATCAGTTTAGAATGATCATTTTAACAAGCTGATCAACTTGACATGTCTACACTAAATCGTCTGTATTTTTTGATTTATAGCTCATACTTACACAAATCCAATGCCCACGTTAAGCTAGCTCAATTTGCTATTTTGTGATAAAATTTGAGACATAAATAGATACGATAAGTCGTCCAGGTAATACATTCTATCCCAAACGGCGTGATGCCATGCATTATGCTTCATTTATAAGCCTTTAGTCAATGAGCACCATTGATAAGTTTAGAATGATCATTTTAATTGATCGATCAACTTGACATGTATGCACTAAATCGTCCATAAGTTGTGATTATATCTCAGAATGACACGAATCCAATATCCACGTTAAGCTTGCTCAATTTTCTATATTGTGACAAAATTTGACACAAATACAGAGATGACACAACGTCCAAGTAATCCAATATATCCAAAACTGTGTGATGCCATGTATTATGCTTCATTTCTAAGCATTTACCCAATGAGCACCAATCATCAATTCAGAATGATCATTTTAACTGGCCGATCAACTTGAAATATCCACACTAAATCGTCGGTAACTTTTTATTTAATGCTCAGAATGACACGAATCCAATGCGCATGTTAAGCTAGCTCAATTTTCTATATTGTGACAAAATGAGTTAGAAATAGATACGAAAAAACATCCATGTATTCCAATCTATCCAAAACTACGTTATGCCATGCATTATGCTTCATTTATAGACCTTTACTCAATGAGCACCATTGATCACATTAGAGTGATCATTTCAACTGGCCGATCAACTTGCATGTACGCAATAAATCATTTGTAACTTTTGAGTTATAGCTTAAATTGACACGAATCCAATTCCCACGTTAAGCTAGCTCAATTTTCTATATTGTGACCAAATTTGAGACATAAATAGATATGACAAAGCATACAAGTAATCCAATTTATCCAAAAAATGCGTGATGCCATGCATTATGCTTTGTTTATAAGCCTTTACTCAATGAGCACCAATGATCAGTTTAGAAGGATCAAGTTAACTGGCCTATCAACTTGACATGACCACACTAATCCATCCGTAAGTTTTGATTTAGAGCTCAGGATGACACGAGTCCAATGCCCACATTAAGCTAGCTCGATTTTCTAAATTTTAAAATAATTTGAGACATAAATAGATACGGCAAAGCATCCAAGTAATCCAACCTATCCGAAACTGTGTGATGTCATGCATTATGTTTCATTTATAAGCCTTTACTGAATGAGCACCAATGATCAGTTTAGAATGATCATATTATCTAGCCGATCAACTTGATATTTCCGAACTAAATCGTCTATAACTTTTGATTTATAGTTCAGAATGACACGAATCAAATTCCCACGTTAAGCTAGCTCAATTTTCTATATTGTGATAAAATTTAAGACTAAAATTGATTCGACAAATCCTTCAAGTAATCAAATCTTTCAAAAACTGCGTAATGTCATGCATTATGTTTCATTAATAAGCCTTAACTCATTGAGCACCAATTATCAGTGTGGATTGATCGTTTTAACTGGCTGATCAAATTTACATGTACGCACTAAAGCGTACACTACTTTTGATATAGAGCTTAGAATGATACGAATCCAATGTGCACATTAAGCTAGCTCAATTTTCTATATTTTTACAAAACTTGAGACAGATATAGATACGACAAGGTGTCCAAGTAATCCAATCTATCCCAAACTGTGTGATGCCATGCATTACGCTACATTTATAAGCCTTTACTCAATGACCACCAATCATTTTAACTCCGCACTAAATCGTCTATAACTTTTGATTTACAACTCAAAAGTACATGAATCCAATTCTCACGTTAAGCTAGCTCAATTTTTTATATTTTGATTAAATTTCACACTAAAATTGCTTCGACCAATCCTCCAAGTAATCGAATCTATCCAAACATGCGTAATGTCACGTATTATACTTCATTTATAAGCCTTTACTCAAAGAGCACAAATTATCAGTTTAAAATGATCATTTTAACTTGCTGATCAAGTTGATAGTATGCATTAAATCAATTGTACCTTTTGATATTGAGCTTAGAATGAAACGAATCCAATGCCCACGTTAATCTATCTCAATTTTCTATATTTTGCAAAATTTCAGACAAAAATTGCTATAACAAAGCGTCCAAATAATCTAATCTATCCCGAGCTGCGTGATGCCATGCATTATGCTTCATTTACAAGCCTTTAATAAATGAGCAGCAATGATCAATTAAGAATGATCATTTTAACTCCACAGTAAATCGTCTGTAACTTTTGATTTAGAGCTCAAAATGACACGATTCCAATGCCCACGTTAAGCTAGATCAATTGAATTTAGGACTAAAATTCCTTTGAGAAATCCCCCCCAAGTAATCAAATCTATCCAAAACTTCAAAATGTCATGCATTATGCTTCATTTATAAGAATTTCCTCAATGAGCACTAATGATCAGTTTAGAATGATCATTTTAACTGGCCGATCAACTTGACAGTTTGCACTAAATCGTTCTTAAATTTTGATTTATAGCTCTGAATGACACGAATCCAATGTCCACGTTAAGCTAGCTCAATTTTTAATATTGCAATAAAATTTGAGAAAGAATTAGACACCACAAAGCGTCCAAGTAGTCCACTCTGTCCAAAATTGCGTGATGCCCTGCATTATGCTTCGTTAATAAGCCTTTACTCAATAAGCACTTGATTAATTTAGAATGATCATTTTAACGGGCCTCAACTTGACATGTATGTATTAAATCATTCAGAACTTTTTATTTATCGCTAAAATGACACAAATCTAGTGCCCACGTTAAGCTAGTTCAATTTTCTATATTATGACAAAATTTGAGACATAAATAGATACGACAAAGGATTCAAGTAATCCATTCTAATTTAAACTGCGTGATGTCATGCATTATATTTAATTTATAAGCCTTTACTAAATGAATACCAATGATCAGTTTAGAATGATCATTTTAAATGGACGATCAACATGACATGTCTGCACTAAATCGTCTATATGTTTTGATTTATAGCTCAGAATGACACGAATTCAATCCCCACATAAGCTAGTTCAATTTTCAATATTGTGATAAATGTAAGACTAATATTTCTTCGAAATATCTTTCATGTAATCAAATCTATCCAAAAATGCGTAATGTCATGCATTATGCTTCATTAATAAACCTTTTCTCAATGACCACCAATGTTCAGTTTAGAATGATCATTTTAACTGGCTGATCAACTTGACAGGTCTACACTAAATTGTCTGTATTTTTTGATTTATAGCTCATACTTACACGAATCCAATGCCCACGTTAAGCTAGCTCAATTTGCTATTTTGTGATAAAATTTGAGACATAAATAGATACGATAAGTCGTCCAGGTAATACATTCTATCCCCAACGGCGTGATGCCATGCATTATGCTTCATTTATAAGCCTTTAGTCAATGAGCACCAATGATAAGTTTAGAATGATCGTTTTAATTGATCGATCAACTTGACATGTATGCACTAAATCGTCCATAAGTTGTGATTATATCTCAGAATGACACGAATCCAATATCCACTTTAAGCTTGCTCAATTTTCTATATTGTGACAAAATTTGAGACTAAAATATATACGATAACTCGTCCAAGTAATCCATTCTATCTTAAACTGCGTGATGCCATGCATTATGCTTAATTTGTACACCTTTACTAAATGAGCACCAACGATCAGTTTAGAATGATCATTTTAAATGTACTATCAACATGACATGTTTGCACTAAATCGTCTATATGTTCTGATTTATAGCTCAGAATGACACGAATCCAATGCACCGTTAAAGCTAGTTCAGTTTTCAATATTGTGATAAATTTGAGACTAAAATTTCTTTGAAATATCGTCCATGTAATCAAATCTATCCAAAAATGTGTAATGTCATGCATTATGCTTTATTAATAAGGCTTTTCTCAATGAGCACAAATGATCAGTTTAGAATGATCATTTTAACTTGCCGATCAATTTGACATATCTACACTAACTCGTCCATAATTTTTTATTTATAGCTCAGACTGACACGAATCCAAATCCCACGTTAAGCTAGCTCAATTTGCTGTTTTGTGACAAATTTTGAGATAGAAATAGATACGATAAGTTGTCCAAGTAATACATTCTATCCCAAACTACGTGATGCAATGCATTATGCTTCATTTATAAGCCTTTAGTCAATGATCACCAATGATAAGTTTAGAATGATCATTTCAACTGACAGATCAACTTGACATGTATGCACTAAATCGTCCATAAGTTTTGATTTGTAGCTCAGAATGACACGAATCCAACGTCCACGTTAAGCTAGATAAATTTTCTATATTATGACGAAAGTTTAGGCAAAAATATATACGATAACTCCTCGAAGTAATCCATTCTATCCTAAACTCTATGAGGCCATGCATTATGCTTCATTTATAAGCCTTTACTAAATGAGCACCAATGATCACTTTAGAATGATCATTTTAAGTGAACAATCCACTTGATATATCTGCCCTAGATCATCCATATGTTTTGATTTATAGCTAAGAATGACACGAATCCAATGCCCACGTAAAGCTAGCTCAATTTTCAATGCTGTGATAATATTTAAGACTAAAATTTTTTAGACATATCGTCCATGTAATCAAATCTATCCAAAACTGCGTAATGTCATGCATTATCTTACATTAATAAGCATTTTCTCAATGAACACCAATAATCAGTTTAGAATGATCATTTTAACTGGCCGATCATCTTGAAATGTGTGCACTAAATCGTCCATAACTTTTGATTTATAGCACATACTGTCACACGAATCCAATGCCTACGTTAAGCTAGGTCAATTTTCTATGTTGTGAAGAAATTTGAGGCTGAAATAGATACGATATGTCGTCCAAGTAATACATTCTATCCCAAACTGCATGATGCCAAGGATTATGCTTCATCTATAAGCTTTTAGTCAATGAGCACCAATGATCAGTTTAGAATGATCAATTTAACTGACCGATCAACTTGACATGTCTGCACTACATTGTCTATAAGTTTTTATTTGTTGCTAAGAATGACACGAATCCAATGTCCACGTTAACCTAGATCAATTTTCTAAATTGTGATGAAATTTGAGACAAAAATATATAGTATAAGTCGTCCAAGTAATCCATTCATCCCAAACTGCGTGATGCCATGCTTTATGATTCATTTATAAGCCTTTACTCAATGAGCACCAATGATCAGTTTAGACTGATCATTTTAACAGGCCAATAAACTTGATATTTTTGCACAAACACGTCCATAAGTTTTGATTTATAGCTCAAAATGACACGAATCCAATGCCCAAGTTAAGCTAACTCAATTTTCTATATTGTGATAACATTTGAGACACAAATATATACGACAAAGCATCCAAGTAATCCAATTCATTAAAAACTCCATAATGCCATGCATTATGCTTTATTTATAAGGCTTTAGTCAATAAGCACCACTGATCATTTAGAATGATCATTTTAACTGGCCGATCAACTTGACATGTCACCACTAAATCGTCAATAACTTTTGATTTAGAGCTCAGGAGACACAAATCCAATGCCCACGTTAAGCTAGGTCAATTTTCAATATTGTGATAAATTTAAGACTAAGGTTTTAACTGGCCGATCAACTTGACATGCCTGCACTAAATTGTCCATAAATTTTGATTTAGAGCTCAGAATGACACAAATCCAAAGCCCACGTTAAGCTAGCTCAATTTTCTATATTGGCTCCAAATTTGAGACAGAAATAGATACGACAAACCGTCGAAGTTGTCCAATCTGTCCAAAACATCGCCATGCCATGCATTGTGCATCATTTATAAGCCTCTACTAAATGAGCAACAATGATCAATTAAGACTAATCATTTAAACTGACTGATCAACTTGACATGTCCACACTAAGTTGTCTGTGACTTTTGAGTTAGAGCTTAGAATGACAGAAATTCAAAGCCCACGTTAAGCCATCTCAGTTTTCTTTATTGTGACAAAATTTGAGAAACAAATAGATTCGACAAATCATCCAAGTAATCTAATCTATCCAGAAGTGCCTCATGACATGCATTGTCCTTCATTTATCAGCATTTACTGAATGAGCATTAATGATCAGTTTAGAATGATCATTTAAACTGGCCGATCAACTTGACATGTCTGCAATAAATCGTCCATAACTTTTGATTTAGAGCATAGAATGACACAAATCCAAAGCCCACGTGAAGCTAACTCAATTTTCTATATTGTGACAAAATTTGAGAAAGAAATAGATTTGACAAATTATCAAAGTTGTCCAATTTATCTAAAACTTTGTCATGTCGTGCATTGTGCTTCATTTATAAGCATTTACTCAATGATCATCAATTATCAGTTAAGAATGATAATTTTAACTGGCTAATCAAATTGACATGTCCACAATAAATCGTCCGTAACTTTTGATTTAGAGCTCGGAATGACACATATCCAAAGGCCACATTAATCTAGCTCAATTTTCTAAATTGTGACTTAAAAAGCAACCAAGTAATCCAATCTATCCAAAACTGCTTCACGCCAAGCATTGTACTTCATTTGTAAGCCTTTACTCAATGAGCATCAATGATCAATTTAGAACGATTATTTTAACTGGCCGATCAACTTGATATGTTTGCGCTATATCGTGCGTAACTTTTGATTTATAGCTTAGAGTGACCCGAATCCAAAACCCACGTTAAGTTAGCTCAATTTTCTATATTGTGACAAAATTTGAGATAGAAATAGATTCAACAAAGCGTCCAAGTAATCGAATCTATCCAAAATTGCGTCATGCCACACATTGTGTATTATTAATAAGCCTTTAATCAATGAGCATCACTGATCATTTTACAATGATCATTTGAACTGGTAGATCAACTTGACATGTCTGCACTAAATTGTCCGTAACTTTGGATTTAGAGCTCAGAATGACACAAATCCAAAGCCCACGTTAAGCTAGCTCAATTTTCTATATTGTAACAAAATTTGAGACAGAAATTAATTCGACAAATCATCCAATTAATCCAATCTATCCAAAACTTAGTCATGCCTTGCATTGTGCTTCATTTATAAGCCATTATTCAATGAGCATCAATGATCAGTTTAGAACGATCATTTTAACTCGCCAATCAACTTGATATGTCCACACTATATCGTCTGTAACATTTGATTTATAGCTCATATTGACACAAATGCAATGCCCACGTTAAGCTAGCCCAATTTTCTATATTGTGACCAAATTTTAGACATAAATAGATTCGACAAAGCATCCAACTAATCCAATCTATCCAAAACTTTGTCATCCCATGTATTGTGCTTCTTTAATAAGCCTTTACTCAATGAGCATCAATGATCAGTTAAGAATGATCATTTAAACTGGCCGATCAACTTGACATGTCTGCACTAAATTGTACGTAACTTTTGATTTAGAACCCAGAATGACTCAAATCCAAAGCCCACGTTAAGCTAGCTCAATTTTCTATACTTCGACAAAATTCGAGATAGAAATAGATTCGACAAAGCATCCAAGTTGTCCAATCTATCCAGAACTGCTTCATGCATGCACTGTGTTTCATTTATAAGCCATTACTCAATGAGCATCAATAATAAGTTTAGAATGATCATTTTAACTGGCTGATTAACTTGACATGTCTTCACTAAATCATTTGTAACTTTTGATTTATATCTCAGAATGACACAAATCCAAAACCCACGTTAAGCTAGCTTAATTTTCTATATTGAACAAAACTTGGAACAGAAATATGATCGACAAAGCATCCAAGTAATCCAATCTATCCAAAACTGCGTCAAGGCATGCATTGTGCTTCATTTATAAGCTGTTACTCAATAATCATCCATGATCAGTTTAGAATTATGGTTTTAACTGGCCGATCAACTTGACATGTCTGCACTAAATCGTTCATAAATTTTCAATTTTCTACATAGCATAGATATGACAAAGCGTCGAAGTTGTCCAACATTCCAAAACTTCGCCATGCCATGCATTGTGCATCATTTATAAGCCTCCACTAAATGAGCACCAATGATCAATTAAGACTAATCATTTGAACTGGCTGATCAACTTGACATGTCCACACTAAATTGTCTGTGACTTTTGAGTTAGAGCTTAGAATGACACAAATTCAATGCCCACGTTAAGCCAGCTCAGTTTTCTTTATTGTGACAAAATTTGAGACAAAAATAGATTCGACAAAGCAGCCAAGTAATCCAATCTATCCAGAAGTTCTTCATTCCATGCATTGTGCTACATTTATAAGCATTTACTTAATGAGCATCAATGATCAGTTTAGAATGATCATTTAAACTGGCCGATCAACTTGACATGTCCGCAATAAATTCGTTCCTAACTTTTGATTTAGAGCATAGAATGACACAAATCCAAAGCCCACGTTAAGCTAACTCAATTTTCTATACTGTGACAAAATTTGAGATAGAAATAGATTCGACAAATTATCCAAGTTATCAAATCTATCTAAAACTTTGTCATGCCATGAATTGTGCTTCATTAATAAGCATTTACTCAATGAGCACCCATGATCAGTTAAGAATGATAATTTTAACTGGCTGATCAACTTGACATATCCACAATAAATCGTCCGAAACTTTTGATTTAGCGCAAAGAATGACACAAATCCAAAGCCCACGTTAAGCTAGCTCAATATTCTATATTGTGACAAATTTGAGACCGAAATAGAATCGACGAAGCGTCCAAGCTTTCCAATCGATGCAAAACTTCATCATGCCATGCATTATGCTTCATTTATAAGCCTTTACTCAATGAGCACCAATGATCAGTTAAGAATGATCATTTTAACTAGCCGATCAACTTGACATGGCCGCACTAAAGCGTCCATAACTTTTGATTTAGAGCTAAGAATGACAAAAATCCAAAAGCCCACATTAAGCTAGGTCAATTTTTTATACTGTGAGAAATTTGAGACAGAAATAGATTGAACAAAGCGTCTAAGTTATACAATCTATAGAAAACTTCGTCATGCCATGCATTGTGCTTAATCTATAATCGTCTACTCAATGAGGACCAATGATCAGTTAAAAATCATCATTTTAACTAAATCAACTTGACATATCCGCACTAAATTGTCTGTAACTTTTGATTTAGAGTTCAGAATGACACAAATCCAAAGCTCACGTTAAGCTAGCTCAATTTTCTATATTGTGACAAAATTTGAGACAGAAATAGGTACGACAAAGTGTAAAGTAATCCATTCTATTCTGAACTGTGTGATGACATGCGTTATGCTTTATTTAAAGCCTTTACTCAATAAGCATCAATGACCAGTTTAGCATGATCATTTTAACTGATTGATCAATTGATCAACATGAAATTTCCAGACTAAAGCATCCATAACTTTTTTATTTAGAGCTTAGAATGAGACAAATCCAAAGCCCACGTTAAACTAGCTCAATTTTCTATATTGTGACAAAATTTGAGATAGAAATAGATACAACAAAGCGTCCAATTTATCCAATCTATCCAAAACTTCGCCATGCCATGCATTGTGCTTTCTTTATAAGCCTCTACTCAATGAGCACTAAGGATCAGTTAAGAATGATCATTTTAACTAGACGATCAACTTGACATTTCTACACCAAAATCGTGCGTAACTTTGGATTTAGAGTTCATAATGACACAAATCCAAAGTCCACGTTAAGCTAGATCAATTTTCTATATTGTTACAAAATTTGAGAGAGAAATAGATATGACAAACGTCCAAGTAATCCAATATATCCAAAACTGTGTCATGCCTTGCATTGTGCTTCATTTATAAGCCTTTATTCAATGAGCATCAATGATCAGTTTAGAATGATCATTTTAACTTGTCGATCAACTTGACATGTCGCACTAAATCGTCCATAACTTTTTATTTAGAGCTCAGAATAAGACAAATACAAAGCCGACGTTGAACTAGCTCAATGTTCTATATTGTCAAAAAATTTGAGACAAAAATTGATACGATAAAGCATCCATGTTATCCAATCTATCACAAAATTTTGTCATGCGCCATGCATTGTAGTTCATTTATTAGCCTCTACTCAATGAGGACCAATGATCAGTTAAGAATAATTATTTTAACAAGCCGATCAACTTGACATACACCCACTAAATTTCCTGTAACTTTTTATTTAGAGCTCAGAATGACAGAAATCCAAAGCCCACGTTATACTAGCTCAATATTCTATAGTGTGACAAATTTGAGACAGAAATAAATTCGACAAAGCGTCCAAGTTATCCAATCTATCAAAAACATCATCATGCGATGTATTGTGCTTTATTTATAAGCCTTTACTCAATGAGCACCAATGAACAGTTAAAAAGGATCATTTTAACTGTCTGATCAACTTGACATGTACGCACTAAATTGTCCGTAACTTTTAATTTGGAGCTCAAAATGACACAAATCCAAAGCCCACGTTAAGCTAGCTCAATTTTCTATATTGTGATAAACATTGGAGACAGAAATAGATACGATAAAGCATCCTAGTTATCCAATATATATCCCAAACTGCGTGATGACATGCATTATGCTTCATTTATAAGTCTCTAATCAATCAGCACCAATGATCACTTAATAATGATCACTCTAACTAGCCAATCAACTTTTCATGTCTGCACTAAATCGTCTGTAACTTTTGATTTAGAGCTCGGAATGACACAAATTCAAAGCCCACGTTAAGCTTTCTCAATTTTCTATATTGTGATAAAATTTAAGACTAAAATTGCTTCCAAAAATCCTCCAAGTAATCAAATCTATAAAAAACTGCGTCTTATCATGCATTATGATTCATTTATAAGCCTTTACTCAATGCGCATCAATGATCAGTTTAGATTGATCATTTTAACTGGCCGATCAACTTGTCATATCTACACTAAACTGTCCGTAACATTTGATTTAGAGCTCGGAATGACACAAATCCAAAGCCCCGTTAAGTTAGCTCAATTTTCTATATTGTGATAAAATTTTAGACTAAAATTGCTTCCAGAAATCCTCCAAGTAATCAAATCTATCAAAAACTACATAATGCCATGCATTGTGCTTTATTTATAAGACTTAACTCAATGAGCATCAATGCTAAGTTTAGAATGATCATTTTAGCTGGCCGTTCGACTTGACATGTCTGCACTAAATCGTCCGTAACTTTTGGTTTAGAACTCGGAATAACACAAATACAAAGCCCACATTAAGCTAGCTCAAGTTTCTATATTGTGACAGAATAATAGACCGAAATAGCTACAACAAAGCGTCCAAGTAATCCAATCGATCCAAAATAGTATGATGTCATGCATTGTGCTTCATTTATAAGCCTTTACTCAATGAGCATCAATGATCAGTTTAGAATGGATCACTTTAACTAGCAGATCAACTTGACATGTGCGCAGTAAATCTTCCGAAACATTTTATTTATAGCGCCGAATGACATGAATCCATTGCCCACATTAAGCTAGGTCAATTTTTTATATTGTGACAAAATTTGAGAAAGAAATAGATACGACAAAGCGTCCAAGTCATCCAATCTATACAAAACTTCGTCACACCATACATTGTGCTTCATTTATAAGCCTTTACTCAATGAGCACCAACGATCAGATAAGAATGATCATTTTAATTGGTCGATCAACTTGACATGTACGCACTAAATTATCTGTAACTTTGGATTTAGAGCTCAAAATGACAAAAATCCAAAGCACACGTTAGTCTAGCTCAATTTTCTATATTGTTACAAAATTTTTGAGACAGGAATAGATACGACAAACGTCCAAGTACTCCAATCTATCCTAAACTGCGTCATGCCTTGCATTGTGCTTCATTTGTAAGCCTTTATTCAATGAGCATCAATGATCGGTTTAGAATGATCATTTTAACTGGCCTATCAACTTAAAATTTCCGCTCTAAATCGTCCATAACTTATGATTTGGAGCTCAAAATGAGACAAATCTAAAGCCCACGTTAAATTAGCTCAATTTTCTATATTGTGACAAAATTGAAGACAGAAATATATACGATAAAGCGTCCAAGTTATCCAATCTTTCCAAAAGTTTGTCATGCCATGCATTGTGCTTCACTTATTAGCCTCTACTCAATGAGCACCAATGATAAGTTAAAAATGATCATTTTAACTAGCTGATCAACTTGACATGTACGCACTAAATCGTTCGTAAATTTCGATTTAGAAATCAGAATGACCAAAATCGAAAGCCCACGTTATGCTAGCTCAGTTTTCCAATCTATCCAAAACTTTGTCATGCCTTGTTTTGTGCTTCATTTATAAGCTTTACACAATGAGCACCAATGAACAGTTAAACATGATCATTTTAACTGGCTGATCAACTTGACATGTCCACAATAAATCGTCCGTAACTTTTCATTTGGAGCTCATAATGACTAAAATCCAAAACCCATGTTAAGCTTGCTCTCTTTTCTATATTGTTACAAAATTTTAGACAGAAATAGATACGACAAAGCGTTCTAGTTATCCAATATATGCTTCATTTCTAAGTCTCTAATTAATGAGCTCCAATGATCAGTTAATAATGATCATTTTAACTAGCCGATCAACTTTTCATGTCCGCACTAAATCATCTGTAAATTTTGATTTAGAGCTCGGAATGACACAAATCCAAAACCCACGTTAAGCTAGCTCAATTTTATATATTGTGAAAAAATTTGAGACAGAAATAGATAGGATACAACGTTCTAGTTATCCAATCTATCTCGAACTGCGTGATGATATGCATTATGCTTCATATATAAGTCTCTAATCAATGAGTACCAATGATCACTTAGTAATGATCATTTTAACTAGCCGATAAACTTTTCAATTCCGCACTAAATCGTCTGTAACTCTTGATTTAGAGCTCGGAATGACACAATTCCAAAGCCCAAGTTAAGCTAGCTCGATTTTTTATATTGTGACAAAATTTGAGACATAAATCGATACGACAAAGTGTCCAAGTTAACCAATCTATACAAAACTTCGTCATGGCATGCATTGTGCTTCATTTATAAGCCTCTACTCAATGATCCCCAATGATCAGTTAAGAATGATCATTTTAACTGGCCGATGAACTTGACATGTCTGCACTAAATTGTCCGTAACTTTGGATTTAGAGCGCATAATGACACAAATCAAAAGCCCATGTTAAACTAGCTCGGTTTTCAATATTGTTACAAAATTTGAGACAGAAATAGATATGAAAAAACGTCCAAGTAATCCAATTTATCCAAAACTGCGTTGCATTTTGATTCATTTATAAGCCTTTACTCAATGAGCATCAATGATCAGTTTAGAATAATCATTTTAACTGGCCTTTCAACTTGACATGTCCATAATAAATCGTCCACAACATTTGATTTGGAGCTCAAAAAGAGACAAATCAAAAGCCCACGTTAAACTAGCTCAATTTTCTATATTGTTACAAAAATTGATAAATAATTGATACGACATAGCATCCAAGTTATCCAATCTATCCAAAACTTTGTCATGCCATGCATTGTGCTTCATTTATAAGCCTATACTCAATGAGCGTGAATGATCAGTTAGTAATGATCACTTTAACTAGCAGATCAACTTGACGTCTCTGCACTAAATCGTCCGTAACTTTTGATTTAGAGCTTAGAATGAATGAAACCCAAAGCCCATGTTAAACTAGCTCAATTTTCTATATTTTGATAAATATGAGACAAAAATAGATTCGACAAAGCGTCCAAGTTATCCAATCTATCCAAAACTTGGTCATGCCATGCATTGTGTTTCAATTATAATCCTCTACCTAATGAGCACCAATGATCAGTTAAAAATGATCATTTTAACTTGCATCAACTTTACATGTATGCACTAAATCGTCCGTAACTTTTGATTTAAAACTCAGAATGATAGAAATCCAAAGCCCATGTTAAGCTAGCTCAATTTTCTATATTGTGACAAATTTGAGACCGAAATAGATTCGACAAAGCATCCAAGTTATCCAATCTATCCAAAACTTCATCATGCCATGCATTGTGCTTCATTTATAAGCCTCTTCTCATTGAGCACCAATGATCAGTTAAGAATGATCATTTTAATTGGCCGATCATTTTGACATGTTTACACTAAATCGTCTGTAACTTTTTATTAGAGCTAAGAATGACACTACAGAAAAACATTAATATTTCCGAGGGAATTTCCGACGGAAAAAAACCATTGGAATTTTCCAACGCTTATGGGATGGTTTTCCGACGGACTACCAAGAGAATTCATTTCGTCGGTGTTTCGTCGGGAATTCCCGATGCTTGCACTACCATCGGGAAATCGATGGTAAAACCAGACGGCTTTCTGTCCATTTTCCGATGAAAGCATTGGCATCGGGATATCCTCTTAAAACCGTCGCACATTACCGACGAAATAGTCGGGTTTTTTTCCGACTATTTCCCGATGGAATATTGTTTTTTCTATCCGTCTAGAATCTGTCGGGAACATACGATGGGCTGATGTCGAGTACCATCGGTTGGTCGTCGGAAATATGCGGTCATGGTCAGAAACCATTGGAAATCCATCCAAAACGGGAATATTCTTAAGAATAATCTATTAAAATTTTGTGATTATATGTTAAAAATTTGTAATTATCTGTTAAAAATTTGTAATTATCTGTTAAAAATTTGTAATTATCTGTTAAAAATTTGTAATTATCTGTTAAAAATTTGTAATAATCTGTTAAAAATTCTTATTAATATGTTAAAAGTTCATGATAATCTTCTAATTTTCAATATAAATACACTTTGATCCTTCACAATTTCACCAGAACAAAAAATCTTAAGAAAATGTCTTCTCGGGTTCTTATGATTATTTTCGACCGTGGATGGATAAACCTCGGTATGATTCAACAACGGGGGAATTGACTGATGAATTTGCGCAAGGTTTTGAAGAGTTCATGACATTTGCATCAAACAATAACATGACATCGGAATACGGTAAAATGTATTGTTTGTGTATTAAATGTCGAAATCATTGATTAATCTTTGTTAGAGAAGTACTTAATCATTTGTATAGGACTGGATTTGTGTTGGGTTACAAGATTTGGTATTCACATGGTGAAACTGATGCAACGATACAATATTATGGTAGTACTTCAAAAAGGTTAGATAGTACTAATGTTGGGGTAGAGGAATCGGCATCACAAGTTGATATAAACGGAGGTACTGTTCAAATGGTGAATGATGCATTTCGTGAACAAAGAGCATCGTACATTGAAGATAGTAGTAGAATAGAGGAACCTAATTTGGATGCCCCGGAAATTTTTTGATATGTTAGATGCATCCAAGCAGCCTTTGTATAAAGGATGTAGAGATGGATTATCGCCTTTATCTGCTGCAAGCAGGTTGATGACGATAAAGACGGATTTCAACTTGGATGAAGATTGTGTGAATGCGATAGCTGATTTTTTTAGAGATATATTACCTTTAGATAATATTGCACATGCTTAATATTATGAGGTTCAAAAACATGTAGCTGGTCTTGGATTGCCATATCAGATGATCGATGTATTATTGACAATTGCATGATCTATTGGAGAAATGATGAAAACCGCATGAAGTGCCGATTTTGTCACAAACCTTGATTTCAAGAGACAAGCGGCAGAGTACCTATTCCGCATAAAAGGATGTGGTATTTGCCATTAACAGAGAGGTTAAAGAGGTTATATCAATCTGAAGACACGGCAAAACCTATGAGAAGGCATGCAGAACATAATTCGAATGGAGAAATTGTGCATCCCTCGGATGCAGAAGCATGGAAAAATTTTCAACAAGTTTATCCTAGTTTTGCATATGAGCCTAGGAACGTATACCTTCGGTTATCTACAGATGGATTCAACCCTTTAGGGAAGCATGGGATGCAATACTCATTGTGGCCAGTTATCGTGACACCTTATAATTTGCCTCCTTTGTTGTGCATGAAACCAGAGTTTTTGTTTCTAACAATTCTCGTCCCCGGTCCAGAGCATCCTAATCGATCGTTTGATATTTTCTTGCAGACACTAATTCATGAGTTAAAAATGTTGTGGGAAAATGGTGTCGAAGCATTCGATGTTTCCAACAAACAGAACTTCTTGATGCGAGCAGTACTTATGTGGACCATAAGTGATTTTCCAGCATATGGTATGTTATCAGAATGGTCGCGCATGGAAGATTAGCATGCCCATATGGTCAAGATAATGTTGATTCGTTCCAACTAAAATACGGACGAAATACTAGTTGGTTCGATTGTCATCGTCGATTTCTACCACAAGATCATCCATATCGCCGGAGCACGACATTGTTTAGGAAAAAACAAAAACTTTTTGATGGTCGACCTCCTATTCTTGATGGGAATTATATGATTGTTGAACTTAAAGATTTTCGTGTTGAGAGAACGGCTTCATGTGGAGGTAACGGACATTACCCTGTTGATTGTTGTGGCGAATACCATAATTGGCACAAGAAGAGCATTTATTGGGATTTGCCATATTGGAAGGACCATGCAAGGAAAAACAAAAAGATAATTTGAAAGGTAGATTGGATTTGCTGGATGTTTGTTCTCGGAAGGAACTGTATGTAATGTCAAATGGAAAATCATTTTCTCCCGCATTCCGATTGGATGCGCATGCAAAAGACGAATTCTTCGACTGGATTAAGCATAGTGTCAATTTTCCAGATGGATACGCATCTAATATTCGTAATTGTGTCGATACAACTGAAGACAAGTTTTCAGGGATGAAAAGTCATGATTGTCATGTTGTCATGCAAAGACTATTCCCATTTGCATTTAGCAATCTTCAGCCTAAAAACGTCCACGGAGCAATTGCAGGTACATTTACATTATTTTATATATAAAAAATCGTAATTTCATGTATTATATGACATTAACTTTTTTATGTAGGGATTAGTGCTTTTTCCGAGATTTATGTACAAGATCACTTACTGCAGATGATATCCAAAATTGAAGTAAAAAATACCGGTTCTCATTTGTAACCTGGAGAAAATATTTCCACCAGCGTTTTTTGATGTTATGGAGCATCTTCCTATTTGCCTCCCTAGAGAAGCAGCGCTTGGAGGACCTGTTCAGTACCGATGGATGTATTCTTTTGAGAGATATATGTTCCACCTAAAGAAAAAAGTTAAAAATCTTGCCAGGGTTGAAAGTTCAATCGTTGCACAAAGTATTAATGAAGAAACATCTAACCTCGCCAGCTACTATTTTCCATCGCAAGTCCAAACAAAAAATAGACGACCTGCATGACATGATGATGGAGGAGAAAAACCAAGCTATCCAGTGTATGTGCCAAAAATATTTGCACAGATTGGATGTTTAAGTGGAAAAGGGAAGATGCGACGCCTATCCGAAGAGGAACAGAATCACTTGCATTTGTATATTTTGACAAATTGCGATGACGTTTTGGAATATGAAAAGTACATTCAATTAAATTTTGTTTTTAATTATTATTATAATTTATTGAAAATTATTTTGTTCATAATTAACAGGATATACATGGAACAAATACATATTCATTATTCAGGTTACATAGAGAATGAGTTGGTGGAACTTAAATAAGCAAATTTGCAAGATGGTTGCATTTTTATGTTAGTGTTACCACAATTATGTAATTTTCAAAAATAGTTTTCTATATATATATATATAATTGACTACATTCAATTATTTTGTAGGTTACTAAAGGTCCTTCTAGGGGGATAACGTTTCCCACGTGGTTGGTTGAGTTGGTGAGCGGTCCTACATTTACTACAAAATCTTATCCAATGTACTGCACTCGTGGATATACTTTTAAGAATCATCGCGAAGGAAACTCACAAACAACTTGTAATTATGGTGTATCATCTCAATTGGGAGAAACTGTATACAATGGTGTTTTCGTGAAATATTAGAAGTTCACTATTCAAGAATGATTGATTTGAGGTGTATTGTGTTCTACTGTGTACAATGGTGTTTTTCATGAAATATTAGAAGTTCACTATCCAGGAATGATTGATTTGAGGTGTATTGTGTTCTACTGTGACTAGTATGACCCTGTCATGGGTCAACGTTAAGACGAATTCGTTGTTACATCTGTCCACTCTCATAAGCGATATCGAAAATATGATCTTTTTAGACTTGCATCACATGCGGACCAGGTTTGTTACATTCGATATCCTCGTGTGAGGAACAAACAAGATCCTTGGATTACAATGACCTCAATACATCCTAGAGGAATGGTATGTGGTAATAATGTTTTATTTTTTTCTATATTTTAATTATATATAAATGATCTTTTTCTGATAATACTTCATTTGAGCTTATTATAATTAGAATAAATTATATTAAACCGACAAATATTGGAAATAAACGCAAAACTTTTTCTTTGCTACACCTTTCTAAATTGGTGAGATGACATTTCTATTACTTTGAAGCTATTAAAAGATATACAAATATTAAATTAATTATAGAAAATTAAGACAATTGTTTTTTGCTTTTTAAGTTTTAGAGAATAATGGTAACATATCAAATACTTTTTACTGTAGAACAGTAAATTTGTTAATCTCAAATATCATCTAATTTATTTTTAAATTTATCTACAGAAATATATATCTGTTCAAAATACTGATTTCCTAACCCGGCGGATTTCCGACAGCTTTGGTAATTCCGTCAGAAATCCGTCGGAAATCCATCGGCAAACCGTTTGCAATGTGGGCAAACTATTTGGCGAACATGCAGAGGTTTTAAAGTCCGTCGGAACGGATTTCTGATGGTCTTAAATTATACGCAGGAAACGTAATTACCAATGCGGCTTTCACGAAAATATTTATTATGGTGACGACGGATTACAGACGAAAATTGCCGTCGGAAATATCTAATATAACCTACGAACATTTCTTCTTCTCTTTCTCTCTCGCCTTTCTCCTTCTCTGCCTCTTCGCCGCTGTCATCGCCTTTCTCCTTCTCTGCCTCCTGCGCTGTCGTCCCCATTAAATTCATGTAAGTTTTTCTGATTTTAAGATACTTCTCTTTGATAGTTAGGTAAAATTTCATAGATTAATGCACGAGAATCTTATCTCGACATAGTCATAGAGATAGTCATGAACCGGACCTTATCCTTATAGCGGGATCAGCGTTTGAATGCACACAAAGTTGGCTAGAAAAACATATTTATATTCAGGAATTTGTAGTTATCTAATGAGGTTATTGAAATTCACCTTAAACTATAACATATTCCAACAAAAAGGCACTAAATTTAGAGCTCAAAATGACACAAATCCAAAGCTCACGTTAAGCTAGCTAAATTTTAACGGGTCGATCAACTTGACATGTCTGCACTAAATCGTTCGAAACTTTTGATTTATAGTTCAGAATGACACGAATCCAATGCTCACGTTAAGGTAGCTCAATTTTCTACATTGTGACAAAATTAGACACATAAATAGATACGACAAAGCATCCAAGTTATCCAATCTATCTCGAACTGTGTGATACCATGCATTATGCTTCATTTATAAGCCTCAACTCAATAGGCACCAATGATCAGTTAAGAATGATCATTTTAACTGGACGATCAACTTGACATGTCTGCACTAAATTGTCCGTAACTTTTGATTAATAGTTGAGAATGACACAAATCCAATGTCCATGTTAAGCTAGCTCAATTTTCTGTATTGTGTCAAAATGAGAGATAGAAATAGATACGAAAAATCTTCCAAGTAATCAAATCTATCCAAAACTGCGTGATGCCATGTATTATGCTTCATTTATAAGGCCTTACTCAGTGTGCACCAATGATCAGTTGAGCATGATCAAATTAACTGGCTGATAACCTTGTTATGTTTGCACTAAATCATTTCTAACTTTTGATTTAAAGCTTAGTAGGACACGAACCCAATGCCCACGTTAAGTAGCTCAAGTTTCTATATTGTTACAAATTTTGAAGCAGAAATAGATTCGACAAAGCTCCAAGTTATCCAATCTATCCTGAACTACTTGACCCCATGCATTATGCTTCATTTATAAGCCTCAACTCAATAAGCACCAGTGATCAGTTAAGAATGATAATCTTAACTAGCCGATCAACTTCACATGTTTGCACTTAATCGTCCCGAGCTTTTGATTTAGAGCTCATAGTGACACGAAACTAATGCCCACGTTAAGCTAGCTCAAGTTTCTATATTGTGACAAATTTTGAGGCAGTAATAGATACGACATAGCATCCAAGTTATCCAATCTATCCTGAACTGCGTGATGAAATGCATTAGGCTTCATTTATAAGCCTCAACTCATTAAGAAGTAATGATCAGTTAGTATGATCAACTTAACTTGCCGATCAATTTGACATGTTTGCACTAAGTCGTCCGTAACTTTTAATTTATATCTCAGAATGACACAAATTCAATGCCCACATTAAGTTTGCTCAATTAACTATATTGTGACAAATTTTGAGACAGAAATAGGTACGACAAAGCGTCAAAAAAATCCAATTTATCCAAACCTACGTGATGCCATGCATTGTGCTTCATTTATAGGCCTTTACTAAATGAGATTCAATGATCAGTTTAGAATGATCATTTGAACTGGTCGATCAACTTGACATGTCTACACAAAATCGTCTGTAAGTTTTCATTTATAGCTCAAAATGACACGAATCCAATGCCCACGTTAAGCTAGCTCAGTTTTCTATATTGTGACAAATTTTGATACTGAAACAGATACAACAAAGCATTGAAGTAATCAAATCTATCACAAAATGCGTGATGCTATTTATTATGCTTCATTTATAAGCCTTTACTCAATGAGAACCAATGACAAGTTTAGAATGATCATTTTAATGGGTCGATCAACTTGACATGTCTACAGTAAATCATCCGAAAATTTTGATTTATAGTTCAGAATGACACGAATCCAATGCTCACGTTAAGCTAGCTTAATTTTTTATATTGTTACATCCATCGGCAAACCGTTTGCAATGTGGGAAAACTATTTGGCGAACATGCACAGGTTTTAAGCAGTCCGTCAGAACAGATTTCTGACGGTCTTAAATTATACACAGGAAACGTACTTACCAATGCGGCTTTCACAAAAATATTTATTATGGTGAAGACGGATTACAGAAGAAAATTGCAGTCGGAAATATATAATATAACGTACGAACATTTCTTCTTCTCTTTCTCTCTCGCCTTTCTCCTTCTCTGCCTCTTCGCCGCTGTCATCGCCTTTCTCCTTCTCTGCCTCCTGCGCTGTCGTCCCCATTAAATTCATGTAAGTTTTTCTGATTTTATGATACTTCTCTTTGATAGTTAGGTAAAATTTCATAGATTAATGCACGAGAATCTTATCTCGACATAGTCATAGAGATAGTCATGAACCGGACCTTATCCTTATAGCGGGATCAGCGTTTGAATGCACACAAAGTTGGCTAGATAAACATATTTATATTCAGGAATTGGTAGTTATCTAATGAGGTTATTGAAATTCCCCTTAAACTATAACATATTCCAACGAAAAGGCACTAAATTTTGAGCTCAGAATGACACAAATCCAAAGCTCACGTTAAGCTAGCTAAATTTTCTATATTGTTACAAAATTTGAGACAGAAATAGATACAACAAGAATCCTAGTTATCCAATCTATCACGTACTGCGTGATGACATGCATTATGCTTCATTTATAAGTCTCTAATCAATGAGCACCAATGATCAGTTAAAAATGATTATTTTAACTAGCCGATCAACTTTTCATGTCCGCACAAAATCGTCCGTAATTTTTATTTTGGAGCTCGGAATGACACAAATCCAAAGCCCACGTTAAACTAACTCAATTTTCTATATTGTGATAAAATTTAAGACTAAATTTGTTTCCAGAAATCAAATCTATCAAAACTGTGTCATACCATGCATTGTGCTTTATTTATAAGACTTTACTCAATGAGCATCAATGATAAGTTTGGAATGATCATTTTAATTGGCCGATCGACTTGACATTTTTGCACTAAATCGTCCGTAACTTTTGATTTAGAGCTCAGAATAACACAAATTCAAAGCCCACATTATGCTAGCTCAAGTTTCTATATTGTGACAAAATTATAGACAGAAATAGATACGAGAAAGCATCCAAGTATTCCAATCAATCCAAAACTGCATGATGTCATGCATTGTGCTTGATTTATAAGCCTTTACTCAATGAACATCAGTTATCAGTTTAGAATGGATCATTTTAACTAGCCAATCAACTTGACATGTCTGCACTAAATCATCTGAAACATTTGATTATTATAAACTGATCATTGGCGCACACTGACTAAAGGCTTATAAATGAAGCAAAAATCATGGTATCACGTAGTTCTGGATAGATTTGATTACTTGGACGCTTTGTCGTATCTATTTCTATCTCTCATTTTGTCACAATATAAAAAATTGAGCTAGCTTTATGTGGGCATTGGATTTGTGTCATCTGAACTATAAATCAAAAGGTACGGACGATTTAGTGTGGACATGTCAAGTTGATCAGCCAGTTAAAATGATCATTCTTAACTGATCATTGGTGCTTGTTGAGTTGAGGCTTATAAATGAAGCATAATGCATGGCATCACGCAGTTCGGGATAGATTGGATAACTCTGATTATTTTTCGTATCTATTTCTGTCTCTAATTTTGTCACAATATAGAAAATCTAGCTACCTTAACGTTGGCATTGAATTCGTGTCATTCGGAACTATAAATCAAAAGTTATGGACGATTTAGTGTGGACATGCCAAGTTGATCGGCCAGTTAAAATGATCATACTTAACTGATCATTGGTGCTTATTGAGCTGAGGCTTATAAATGAAGCATAATGCATGGCATCACTAGTTTGCGTCAGATTGGATAGCTAGGACGCTTTGTCTATCTATTTCTGTCTCAAAATTTGTCACAATTTAGAAACTTGAGCTAGCTTAACGTGGGCATTGGATTCGTGTCATTCGGAGCTCTAAATCAAAAGTTACGAACGATTTAGTGGAGACATGTCATGGTTAATGACTAGCTAATTTGATCATTCTAAACTGATCACTGGTGCTAAGTAAAGGCTTATAAATGAAGCATCATGGACGACATTACGCTGTTTTTGATCGATTTGATTACTTGGAGGATTTTTCGAAGAAATTTTAGTCTTAAATTTTTTCAAAATATAGAAAATTGAGCTAGCTTAACGTATGCAGCGGATTTGTGTTATTCTAAGCTTTAAATCAAAAGTTACTCACAATCTAGTGCATACATGTCAAGTTGATTGGCCAGTTCAAATGATCATTCTAAACTGATCATTGATGCTCATTGAGTAAAGGCTTATAAATGAAACACAATGCATGACATAACATAGTTTGGATAGATTGGATTACTTGAACACTTTCTCGTATCTATTTTGTCTCAAATTTTATCACAATAAAGAAAATTGAGCTAGCTTAACGTAGGCATTGGTTTCGTGTCATTCTGAGCTCTAAATAAAAAGTTAGCGACGATTTGGTGCAGACATGTCAAGTAGATCGGCCAGTTAAGATGATCATTCTTAACTGATCAATTGTGCTTATTGAGTTGAGGCTTAAAAATGAAGCATAATGCATTGAATCACGTAGTTCGGGATAGATTGGATAACTTGGATGCTTTATTGTATCTATTTCTGGCTCCAAATTTGTCACATTATAGAAACTTAAGCAAACTTAACGTGGGCATTGGTTTCGTGTCATTCTGAGCTCTAAATAAAAAGTTATGAACGATTTAGTGCAAACATGTCAAGGTTATCAGCCAGTTCATTTGATCATTCTAAACTGATCATTGGTGCACACTGTGTAAAGGCTTATATATGAAGCATAATGCATGGCATCACGCAGTTCTGGACAGATTTGATTACTTGGACGCTTTGTCGTATCTATTTCTATCTCTCATTTTGTCACAATATAGAAAATTGAGCTAGGTTAACGTGGCCATTGGATTTTTGTAATTCTGAACTATAAATCAAAATTTCGGACAATTTAGTGCAGATATGTCAAGTTGATCGGCCAGTTAAAATGATCATTCTAAACTGATCATTGGTGCTTATTGAGTTGAGGCTTATAAATGAAGAATAATGAATAGCATCACGCATTTTGGGATAGATTTGATTACTTTGATGCTTTGTTGTATCTGTTTCTGTATAAAAATTTGTCACAATATAGGAAACTGAGCTAGCTTAACGTGGACATTTGATTCGTGTCATTCTGAGCTATAAATGAAAACTTACAGACGATTTAGTGTAGACATGTAAAGTTGATCGACCAGTTCAAATGATCATTCTAAATTGATCATTGGTTTTCATTGAGTAAAGGCTTATAAATGAAGCACAATGCATTGCATCACGTAGTTTTGGATAAATTGGATTTCTTGGATGCTTTGTCGTATCTATTTTTGTCTCAAAATTTGTCACAATATAGTAAGTTTGAGCAAGCATAACGTGGGCATTGGATTCGTGTCATTCTGAGATATAAATTAAAAGTTACGGACAATTTAGTGCAAACATGTCAAATTGATCGGCCCGTTAAGATGATCATACTAACTGATCATTCCTGCTTATTGAGTTGTGGCTTATAAATGAAGCATAATGCATTGCATCACACAGTTCAGGATAGATTGGATAACTTGGATGCTTTGTCGTATCTATTTCTGCCTCAAAATTTGTCACAATATAGAAACTTGAGCTTGCTGAACATGGACACTGGTTTCGTGTCACTATGAGCTATAAATCAAAAGTTCGGGATGATTAAGTGCAAACATGTCAAGTTGATCGGCGAGTTAAGATTATCATTCTTAACTGGTAACTGGTGCTTATTAAGTTGAGGCTTATAAATGCAGCATAATTCATGGCATCAAGTAGTTCAGGATAGATTGGATAACTTGGAGCTTTGTCGTATCTATTTCTGCTTCAAAATTTGTAACAATATAAAAACTTGAGCTAGCTTAATGTGGGCATTGGTTTCGTGTAATGCTGAGCTTTAAATCAAAAGTTAGAGAATGATTTAGTGCGGACATGTCTAGTCTATCTGCCAGTTAAAATGATCATTCTTAACTGAACATTGGTGCTTATTCAGTTCAGGCTTATAAAAGAAGCATAATGCATGGCATCGCGCAGTTCGAGAGAGATTTGATAAATTGGTTGCTTTGTTGTATCTATTTTTGTCATACCATGCATTATGCTTTATTTATAAGACTTTACTCAATGAGCATCAATGATAAGTTTGGAATGATCATTTTAATTGGCCGATCGACTTGACATTTTTGCACTAAATCGTCCGTAACTTTTGATTTAGAGCTCAGAATAACACAAATTCAAAGCCCACATTATGCTAGCTCAAGTTTCTATATTGTGACAAAATTATAGACAGAAATAGATACGAGAAAGCATCCAAGTATTCCAATCAATCCAAAACTGCATGATGTCATGCATTGTGCTTGATTTATAAGCCTTTACTCAATGAACATCAGTTATCAGTTTAGAATGGATCATTTTAACTAGCCAATCAACTTGACATGTCTGCACTAAATCATCTGAAACATTTGATTATTATAAACTGATCATTGGCGCACACTGACTAAAGGCTTATAAATGAAGCAAAAATCATGGCATCACGTAGTTCTGGATAGATTTGATTACTTGGACGCTTTGTCGTATCTATTTCTATCTCTCATTTTGTCACAATATAAAAAATTGAGCTAGCTTTATGTGGGCATTGGATTTGTGTCATCTGAACTATAAATCAAAAGGTACGGCCGATTTAGTGTGGACATGTCAAGTTGATCAGCCAGTTAAAATGATCATTCTTAACTGATCATTGGTGCTTGTTGAGTTGAGGCTTATAAATGAAGCATAATGCATGGCATCACGCAGTTCGGGATAGATTGGATAACTCTGATTATTTTTCGTATCTATTTCTGTCTCTAATTTTGTCACAATATAGAAAATCTAGCTACCTTAACGTTGGCATTGAATTCGTGTCATTCGGAACTATAAATCAAAAGTTATGGACGATTTAGTGTGGACATGCCAAGTTGATCGGCCAGTTAAAATGATCATACTTAACTGATCATTGGTGCTTATTGAGCTGAGGCTTATAAATGAAGCATAATGCATGGCATCACTAGTTTGCGTCAGATTGGATAGCTAGGACGCTTTGTCTATCTATTTCTGTCTCAAAATTTGTCACAATATAGAAACTTGAGCTAGCTTAACGTGGGCATTGGATTCGTGTCGTTCTAAGCTCTAAATCAAAAGTTATGGACGATTTAGTGCAAACATGTCAAGGTTATAGACCAGTTAATTTGATCATTCTAAACTTATCATTGGTGCTCATTGAGTAAAGGCTTATATATGAAGTATAATGAATAGCATCACGTATTTTGGGATAGATTTGATTACTTTGATGCTTTGTTGTATCTGTTTCTATATCAAAATTTGTCACAATATAGGAAACTGAGCTAGCTTAACGTGGGCATTGGATTCGTGTCATTATGAGCTATAAATAACAAGTTACAGGCGATTTAGTGTATACATGTCAAGCTGATCGACCAGTTCAAATGATCATTCTAAACTGATCATTGATTCTTATTAAAGGCTTATAAATGAAACATAATGCATGGTATCACATAGTTTTGGATAGACTGGATTACTTGGACACTTTGTGATATCTATTTCTGTTTTAAATTTTGTCACAATATAGAAACTTAAGCAAGCTTAACGTGTGTATTGGATTCGTGTCATTCTGAGATATAAATTAAAAGTTACAGATGATTTAGTGCTAACATGTCAAGGTTATCGGCCACTTAATTTGATCATTCTAAACTGATCACTGGTGCTCATTGAGTAAAGGCTTATAAATGAAACATAATGCATGTTATCACGCATTTTTTGATAGATTGGATTAATTGGAGGCTTTTAGTATGTATTTCTGTCTCAAACTTTTTCACAATATAGAAAAATTGAGCTAGGTTAACGTGAGCATTGGATTTTTGTTATTCTGAACTATAAATCAATAGTTACAGACGATTTAGTACGGATATGTCAAGTTGATCGGCAAGTTAAAATGATCATTCTTATTTGATTATTGGTGCCTATTGAGTTGAGGCTTATAAATGAAGCATAGTGCATGGTATCACGCAGTTCAGGATAGATTGGATAACTTGGATGCTTTCTCGTATCTATTTATGTGTCTAGTTTTGTTACAATATATAAAATTCAGATAGCTTAATGTGAGCATTGGATTCGTGTCATATTAAACTATAAATCAAAATTTCCGGACGATTTAGTGTAGACATATCAAGTTGATCGACCCGTTAAAATGATCATTCTAAACTGATCATTGATGCTCATTGAGTAAGGGGTTATAAATGAAGCACAATGCATGACATCTTGCAGTTTTAGATAGATTGGATTACTTAGACATTTTTCGTATCTATTTTTGTTTCAAATTTTGTCATAATATAGAAAATTGAGGGAGCTTAACGTGGGCTTTGAATTTGTATTATTATGAGCTCTAAATCAAAAGTTATGGACGATTTAGTCCAGACATGTCTAGTCTATCTACTAGTTAAAATGATCATTCTTAACTGATCATTGGTGCTTATTCAGTTTAGGCTTATAAATGAAGCATAATGCATGGCATCACGCAGTCCGGGATAGATTGGCTAAATTGGTTTCTTTGTCATATCTATTTCTGTCTCAAAAATTTTTACAATATAGAAACTTGAGCTAGCTTAACGTGGGCATTGGATTCGTGTCATTCTAAGGTCTAAATCAAAAGTTATGGACGTTTTAGTGCAAACATGTCAAGGTTATCGACTAATTAATTTGATCATTCTAAACTTATCATTGGTGCTCATTGAGTAAAGGCTTATAAATGAAGCATAATGAATAGCATCACACATTTTGGGATAGATTTGATTACTTCGATGCATTGTTGTATCTGCTTTTGTATCAAAATTTGTCACAATATAGGAAACTAAGCTAGCTTAACGTGGGCATTAGATTCGTGTCATTCTGAGCTATAAATGAAAAGTACAGAAAATTTAGTGTAGACATGTCAGGTTGATCGACCAGTTCAAACGATCATTCTAAACTAATCATTGATTCTAATTGAGTAAAGGCTTATTAATGAAGCACAATGCATTGCATCACGTAGTTTTGGATAAATTGGATTTCTGGGATGCTTTCTCGTATCTATTTATGTCTATAATTTTGTCACAATATAGAAACTTGAGCTAGCTTAATGTGGGCTTTGAATTTGTGTCATTCTGAGCTCTAAATCAAAAGTTACGGACGATTTAGTGCAGACATGTCAAGTCGATCGGCCAATTAAAATGATCATTCCAAACTTATCATTGATGCTCATTGAGTAAAGTCTTATAAATAAAGCACAATGCATGGTATGACACAGTTTTGATAGATTTGATTTCTGGAAACAAATTTAGTCTTAAATTTTATCACAATATAGAAAATTGAGTTAGTTTAACGTGGGCTTTGGATTTGTGTCATTCCGAGCTCCAAAATAAAAATTACGGACGATTTTGTGCGGACATGAAAAGTTGATCGGCTAGTTAAAATGATCATTTTTAACTGATCATTGGTGCTCATTGATTAGAGACTTATAAATGAAGCATAATGCATGTCATCACGCAGTATGGGATAGATTGGATAACTGGTATTCTTTGGTGTATCTATTTCTGTCTCAAATTGTGTAACGATATAGAAAATTTAGCTAGCTTAACGTGAGCTTTGGATTTGTGTCATTCTGAGCTCTAAATTTAGTTCCTTTTCGTTGGAATATGTTATAGTTTAAGGGGAATTTCAATAACCTCATTAGATAACTACAAATTCCTGAATATAAATATGTTTATCTAGCCAACTTTGTGTGCATTCAAACGCTGATCCCGCTATAAGGATAAGGTCCGGTTCATGACTATCTCTATGACTATGTCGAGATAAGATTCTCGTGCATTAATCTATGAAATTTTACCTAACTATCAAAGAGAAGTATCTTAAAATCAGAAAAACTTACATGAATTTAATGGGGACGACAGCGCAGGAGGCAGAGAAGGAGAAAGGCGATGACAGCGGCGAAGAGGCAGAGAAGGAGAAAGGCGAGAGAGAAAGAGAAGAAGAAATGTTCGTAGGTTATATTAGATATTTCCGACAGCAATTTTCGTCTGTAATCCGTCGTCACCATAATAAATATTTTCGTAAGAGCCGCATTGGTAAGTATGTTTCCTACGTATAATTTAAGACCGTCAGAAATCCGTTCCGACAGACTGCTTAAAACCTGTGCATGTTCGCCAAATAGTTTGCCCACATTGCAAACGGTCTGCCGATGGATGTCACAATATAAAAAATTAAGCTAGGTTAACGTGAGCATTGGATTCGTGTCATTCGGAACTATAAATCAAAATTTTCGGACGATTTACTGCAGACATGTCAAGTTGATCGACCCATTAAAATGATCATTCTAAAGTTATCATTGGTGCTCATTGAGTAAAGGCTTATAAATGAAGCATAATAAATAGCATCACGCATTTTGTGATAGATTTGATTACTTCAATGCTTTGTTGAATCTGTTTCAGTACCAAAATTTGTCAAAATATAGAAAACTGAGCTACCTTAACGTGGGCATTGGATTCGTGTCATTCTGAGCTATAAATGAAAACTTACAGACGATTTAGTGTAGACATGTCAAGTTGATCGACCAGTTCAAATGATCATTCTAAACTGATCAGTGTCTCTCATTTAGTAAAAGCTTATAAATGAAGCACAATGCATGACATCACGTAGTTTTTGATAAATTGGATATTTTTTACGCTTTGTCGTACCTATTTCTGTCTCAAAATTAGTCACAATATAGTTAATTGAGCAAGCTTAATGTGGGCATTGAATTTGTGTCATTCAGAGATATAAATTAAAAGTTACGGACGATTTAGTGCAAACATGTCAAATTGATCGGCAAGTTAAGTTGATCATACTAACTGATCATTACTGCTTACTAAGTTGAGGCTTATAAATGAAGCATAATGCATTTCATCACGCAGTTCAGGATAGATTGGATAACTTGGATGCTATGTCGTATCTATTTCTGCCTCAAAATTTGTCACAATATAGAAACTTGAGCTAACTTAACGTGGGCATTAGTTTCATGTCACTATGAGCTCTAAATCAAAAGTTCGGACGATTAAGTGCAAACATGTGAAGTTGATCGGCCAGTTAAGATTATCATTCTTAACTGATCACTGGTGCTTATTGAGTTGAGGCTTATAAATGAAGCATAATGCATGGGATCAAGTAGTTCGCGATAGATTGGATAACTTGGAGCTTTGTCGAATCTATTTCTACTTCAAAATTTGTAACAATATTGAAACTTGAGCTACCTTAACGTGGGCATTGGTTTCGTGTCCTACTAAGCTTTAAATCAAAAGTTAGAGATGATTTAGTGCAAACATATCAAGGTTATCAGCCAGTTAATTTGATCATGCTCAACTGATCATTGGTGCACACTGAGTAAGGCCTTATAAATGAAGCGTAATACATGGCATCACGCAGTTTTGGATAGATTTGATTACTTGGAAGATTTTTCGTATCTGTTTCTATCTCTCATTTTGACACAATACAGAAAATTGAGCTAGCTTAACATGGGCATTGGATTTGTGTCATTCTCAACTATTAATCAAAAGTTACGGACAATTTAGTGCAGACATGTCAAGTTGATCATCCAGTTAAAATGATCATTCTTAACTGATCATTGGTGCTTATTGAGTTGAGGCTTATAAATGAAGCATAATGCATGGTATCACGCAGTTCGGGATAGATTGGATAACTTGGATGCTTTGTAGTATCTATTTATGTGTCTAATTTTGTCACAATGTAGAAAATTGAGCTAGCTTAACGTGAGCATTGGATTCGTGTCATTCTGGACTGTAAATAAAAAGTTTCGAACGATTTAGTGCAGACATGTCAAGTTGATCGACCCGTTAAAATGATCATTCTAAACTTATCATTGGTGCTCATTGAGTAAAGGCTTATAAATGAAGCATAATGAATAGCATCACACATTTTGGGATAGATTTGATTACTTCGATGCTTTGTTGTATTTGTTTTTGTATCAAAATTTGTCACAATATAAAAAAGTGAGCTAGCTTAACGTGGGAGTTGGATTCCTGTCATTCTGAGCTATAAATGAAAAGTTACAGACGATTTAGTGTAGACATGTCAAGTTGATCGACCAGTTTAAATGATCATTCTAAACTGATCATTGATTCTTATTGAGTTAAGGCTTATAAATGAAGCACAATGCATGACATCACGTAGTTTTGGATAAATTGGATTTCTTGGACGCTTTGTCATATCTATTTTTGTCTCAAAATTTGTCACAATATAATAAATATAGCAAGCTTAACGTGGGCATTGAGTTCGTGTCATTCTGAGATATAAATTAAAAGTAATGGACGATTTAGTGCAAACATGCCAAATTGATTGGCCAGTTAAAATGATCATACTAACTGATCATTGCTGCTTATTGAGTTGAGGCTTATAAATGAAGCATAATGCATTGCATCACACTGTTCAGGATAGATTGGAAATCTTCGATGCTTTGTCGTATCTATTTCTGCCTCAAGATTTGTCACAATATAGAAACTTGAGCTAGCTTAACGTGGGCATTGGTTTCGTGTCACTATGAGCTCTAAATCAAAAGTTCGGGATGATTAAGTGCAAACATGTCAAGTTGATCGGCCACTTAAGATTATCATTCGTAACTGATCACTGGTGCTTATTGAGTTGAGACTTATAAATTAAGTATAATGCATGGCATCAAGTAGTTCATGATAAATTGGATAACTTGGAGCTTTGTCGTATCTATTTCTGCCTCAGTATTTGTCACAATATAGAAACTTGAACTAGCTTAACGTGGGCATTCGTTTCGTGTCATGCTGAGCTTTAAATCAAAAGTTAGAGATGATTTAGTACAAACATGTCAACGTTATCGGCCAGTTAATTTGATCATGCTCAACTGATCATTGGTGCACATTGAGTACAGGCCTATAAATGAAGCATAATACATGGCATCACGCAGTTTGTGATAGATATGATTACTTGGATGATTTTTTCGTATCTATTTCTATCTCTCATTTTGTCACATTATAGAAAATTGAGCTACCTTAACGTGGGCATTGGATTCGTGTCATTCTGAACTATAAATCAAAAGTTATAGAGGATTTAGTGAGTACATGTCAAGTTGATCGGCAAGTTAAAATGATCATTCTTAATTGATCATTGGTACTTATTGAGTTGAGGTTTATAAATGAAGCATAATGAATGGCATCACGCGGTTCGGGATAGATTGGATAGATTGGACGCTTTGTCGTATCTATTTCTATCTCAAAATTTGTCACAATATAGAAACTTTAGCTAGCTTAACGTGGGCACTGTATTCGTGTCATTCTGAGGTCTAAATCAAAGGTTACGGGTGATTTAGTTCAAACATGTCATGGTTATCGACCAGCTAATTTAATCATTCTAAACTGATCACTGGTGATCATTGAGTAAAGGCTTTTAAATGAAGCATCATGTACGACATTACGCAGTGTTTGATAGATTTGATTATTTGGAGGATTTTTCGAAGCAATTTTAGTCTTAAATTTTATCACAATATAGAAAATTGATCTAGCTTAACGTGGGCATTAGATTCCTGTCATTCGCAGCTCGAAATCAAAAGTTACAGATAAACTAGTGCATACATGTCAAGTTGATTGGCCAGTTCCAATGATCATTCTAAACTGATTATTTATGCTCATTGAGTAAAGGCTTATAAAAGATACAAAATGCATGGCATCACGTAATTTTGAATATATTGGATTACTTTGACGCTTTGTCGTATCTATTTCTGTCTCAAATTCTACCACAATAAAGAAAATGAGCTAGCCTAACGTGGGCATTGGATTTGTGTCATTCTAAAGTATAAATCAAAATTTACGGACTATTTAGTGCGGACATGTCAAGTTGATCGGCCAATTAGAATGATCATTTTTAACTGATCATTGGTGCTTATTGAGTTGAGGCTTATAAATGAAGCATAATGCATGGCATCAAGTAGTTCGGGACAGATTGGATACCTTGGATTATTTGTCGTATCTATTTCTGACTCAAAATGTCACAATATAGAAACTTGAGTTAGCTTAACGTGGGCACTGGATTCGTATCATTCTAAGCTCTCAATCAAAAGTTAGGGACGATTTAGTGCACATATGTCATGGTTATCAAGCAGCTAATTTGATCATTCTAAACTGATCACTAGTTCTCATTGAGTAAAGGCTTATAAATGAAGCATCATGCACGACACTATGCAGTGTTTGATAGATTTCATTACTTGGAGGATTTTTCGAAGCAATTTTAGTCTTAATTTTTTTTACAATATAGAAAATTAAGCTAGCTTAACGTGGGCACCGGATTCGTGTCATTCTGAGCTCTAAATCAATCTAGTGCATACATGTCAAGTTATTGGCCAGTTCAAATGATCATTCTAAACTGATCATTGATGCTTATTGAGTAAACGCTTACAAATGAAAGACAATGCATTGCATCACGTAGTTTTGCATAGACTGGATTATGTGGACACTTTGTGATATCTATTTCTGTTTTAAATTTTGTCACAAAATAGAAACTTAAGCTGATCATTCTAAACTGCTTAATATGGACATGTCGAGTTGATCGGCCAGTTAAGATGATCATTCTAAACTGCTCATTGATGCTCATTGAGTAAAGTCTTATAAATGAAGCACAATGGATGACATCACAAAGTTTTGGGTAGATTAGATTACTTGGATGCTTTCTCGTATCTATTTTTGTCTCAAATTTTCACTAAATATAGAATATTGAGCAACCTTAACGTGGGCTCTGGATTTGTGTCATTCTGAACTATAAATCCAAATTTACGGACGATTTAGTGCGGACATGTCAAGTTCATCGGCCAGTGAAAATGATCATTCTTAACTGATCATTTGTGCTTAATGAGTTGAGGCTTATAAATGAAGCAAAATTCATGGCCACGTTGTTCGGCATAGATTGGACAACTTGGTTATTTTGTCGTCTCTATTTCTTTCTCAAAATTCTTTACAATATAGAAATTTGAGCTAGCTTAACATGGGCATTGGATTCGTGTCATTCTGAGCTCTAAATCAAAAGTTACGGACTATTTAGTGCAAACATGTCAAGGTTATCGGCCAGTTAATTTGATCATTCTAAACTGATCATTGGTGATCATTGAGTAAAGGCTTATAAATGAAGCAAAATGCATGGCATCACGCATTTAGGGTTAGATTTGATTACTTCGATGGTTTGTCGTATATGTTTCTATATCAAAATTTGTCACAATATATAAAAGTGATCTATCTTAATGTGGGTATTGGATTCGTGTCATTCTGAGCTATATATCAAAAGTTACGGACGACTTAGTGCAGAGATGTCAAGTTAATCGACCAGTTAAAATAATCATTCTGAACTCATTATTGATGCTCAATGAGTAAGTGCTTATAAATAAAGCACAATGCCTGACAACATGCAGTTTTGGGTAGATTGGATTGCTTGGAGGCTTTTTCTTATCTATTTCTATCTCCAAATTTGTCACAATATAGAAAATTGAGCAAGATTAACGTGGGCATTGGATTCATGTCATTCTGAGATATAAATTAAAAGTTACAGACGATTTAGTGTGAACATGTCAAGTTGATCAGCTAGTTAAAACGATCATTTTTAACTAATCATTGGTTCATATTGAGTTGAGGCTTATAAACGAAGCATAATGCATGGCATCACGCAGTTCGGAATAGATTGGATAACGTGGATGCTTTATTGTATCTATTTTTGCCTCAAAAAATTTCAGCATATAGAAACTTGAGCTAGCTTAACGTGGACATTGGTTTCGTGTCATTCTGAGCTCTAAATGAAAAGTTAGGGACGATTTACTGCAAACATGTCAAGGTTATCATCAAATTAATTTGATCATTCTAAACTAATGATTGGTGCCAACTGAGTAAAGGCTAATAAATGAAGCATACTGCATGGCATCACACAAATTTAGATAGATTTGATTACTTGGATGCTTTGTCGAATCTATTTCTATCTCAAATTTTGTCACAATATAGAAAACTGAGCTAGTTTAACATCGGCATTGAATTCGTGTCATTCTGAGCTATATATCAAAAGTTACGAAAGATTTAGTGCAGACATGTCAAGTTAATCGACCAGTTAAAATGATCATTCTGAACTCATTATTCATGCTCAATGAGTAAGTGCTTATAAATAAAGCACAATGCATGACATCACACAGTTTTGGATAGATTGGATTGCTTGGAGGCTTTATCTTATCTATTTATATCTCAAAATTTGTCACAATATAGAAAATTGAGCAAGCTTAACGTGGACATTGCATTCGTGTAATTTTGAGATATAAATTAAAAGTTACAGACGATTTAGTGCGGACATGTCAAGTCGATCGGCTAGTTAAAACGATCATTATTAACTAATCATTGGTGCTTATTGAGTTGAGGCTTATAAATGAAGCATAATGCATGGTATCACACAGTTCGAGATAGATTGGATAACTTGGATCCTTTGTTTTATCTATTTCGGCCTCAAAAATTTTCAGAATATATAAACTTGAGCAAGCTTAACGTGGGCATTGGTTTCGTATCATTCAGAGCTCTAAATCAAAAGTTAGGGGCAATTTACTGCAAAATGTCAAGGTTATCGTCAAATTAATTTGATCATTCTAAACTGATGATTGGTGCCAATTGAGTAACTAATACATGAAGCATAATGCATGGCATCACGCAAATTTGAATAGATTTGATTACTTGTATGCTTTGTCGTATCTATTTCTATTTTGTCACAATATAGAAAATTGATCTAGCTTAACGTGGGCATTGGATTCGTGTCATTATGAGCACAAAATAAAAAGTTACGGACAATTTAGTGTAGATATGTCAAGCTTATTGGCCAGTTAATTTGATCATTCTAAACTGATCATTGGTGCTCATTGAGTAAAGGCTTATAAATGAAGCATAATGCATGACATCACGCATTTTGAGATAGATTGGGTTACTTGGAGGCTTTGTCATACCTATTTCTGTCTCAAATGTTTTCAAAATATAGTAAATTGAGCAAGCTTAACGTGGGTAGTGGATTCGTGTCATTCGGAGCTATAAATC
>JAEVFF010001304.1:0-50336 GCA_018901945.1 Pugionium dolabratum
CAAGAAGAACGTGGGATTCAGCTGGGGAGAAGCTCAGGAGAAGATTCAAGGCCTTGAAAGACAGCCTTACACATGCACCAGTGCTAGTCCTGCCCGACTTCAACAAGACGTTTGAAGTGGAGTGTGATGCCTCTGGAATAGGCATAGAAGCAGTGCTAACCCAAGGAGCGAGACCAGTGGTATACTTCAGTGAGAAGCTAGGTGGTGCCTCACTGAACTACCCCACTTATGACAAGGAGCTTTATGCCCTTGTCCGAGCATTGGAGACTTGGCAGCATTACTTGCTGTCCAAGGAGTTTTTGATCCACACTGATCACGAGACTCTCAAACACCTCAGAGGGCAAACCAATATCAAGAGGAGACATGCCAGGTGGATGGAGTTCATAGAGACCTTCCCGTACGTCATCAAGTACAAGAAGGGCAAAGAAAATGTTGTAGCCGATGCACTATCAAGGAGGTTTGCCTTGATATCCACCATGGAGGCAAAGGTCCTAGGATTCGAGCACATCAAGGACCTATACAAGGATGATCCTGACTTTGCTGAGAGCTACAAGGAGTGTGGCACAGGGAGTCATGGCAAGTTTCTACATCCATGAGGGATTCTTGTTCCGAGAAAGAAGGCTGTGCATACCACAAGGATCATTAAGGGAGCTTATCATCCGAGAAGCTCATGGAGGAGGACTCATGGGCCACTTTGGTGTCGACAAGACTCTAGCAGTGGTCAAGGAGCACTTCTACTGGCCACACATCAAGAGGACAGTAGAAGCTCATTGTGCAAGATGCATCACTTGCAAGAAGGCAAAGTCCCGAGTGCAACCTCACGGGTTGTATCTCCCACTGCCCATACCTACACATCCATGGGTGGATATCTCAATGGACTTTGTTCTAGGTCTGCCCAAGATCAACCACAAAGATGCAATCTTTGTAGTGGTGGACAGATTCTCCAAGATGGCACACTTCATTCCGTGTGCCAATGTCAATGATGCCACGCAAACAGCTGAGCTGTTCTTCAGGGAGACAGTACGGCTTCGTGGAGTGCCAAGGACCATCGTATCAGACAGGGACACCAAGTTCCTCAGCCATTTCTGGAGGACCCTTTGGAAGAAGCTAGGCACGAAGCTACTCTTCTCTACCACCTGACATCCTCAAACCGATGGGCAAACTGAAGTTGTCAACCGGACACTATCAACTCTTCTCAGGACTACACTAGGGAAGAACCTCAAGACTTGGGTGGAGTGCCTGCCATTCATAGAGTTCACTTACAACCGAGCCGTGCACTCAGCAACCAAGAAGACACCATTTGAAGTAGTATACGGCTTCAACCCTCTCACCCCATTGGAGCAAACGCCACTTCCACCAGCAGAGATGACCAACCTCAACGGAGCATCCAAGGCAGAGTTCATAAGGAAGTTACACCAGAAGGTAGCAGAAAACTTGGAGAAAAGGACCGGACAGTACGTGACTCATGCCAACAAGGGAAGAAAGGAGGTGATCTTTCAACCAGGCGATTGGGTGTGGCTACACCTACGGCAGGAGAGGTTCCCCAACCTAAGGAGTTCCAAGCTAGCACCAAGAGGAGATGGACCATTCAGAGTGCTGGAGAGGATCAACAACAACGCTTACCGAATCGAGCTACCAGGTGAATTTATGTGTCCAACACGTTCAGTGTAACTGACTTAGCCCCTTTCAATGCAGATGAATCAGTTTTGAGGTCAAAACCTACTGAAGAGGGAGGGGATGATGAGGACATCATGTCGTATGTCCAGCCAGGAGACCAGACTGGCCGACCAGGAAGCTTGCCCGAGACAGCCGGGCCATTTGGCACGTCTGCTGGCCGAAGCAGTACCGCCGGACCCTCGACCAATAGGACCAGACCGATCAGCATTGCCAGCGGAGAGGCCCAAGCTTCCGGCACACTTGGTGGCAACGTGAATGACACCGCCGGTCCCCTTGCTGATGCCGCCGACTCCGGGTATCAAGTTGGCCGGTCCTGAAGGCATTCCGGCCAGTACCTCGCACAGTCCAGGTGGTACAGCCGATCCAGCCGAGTGCACGAGCAGTTCAACTTCTACACAAGGAAACTCGGACCAGATAAGCTACCAGCTTCAGGACATGTATCTAGAGGAAGTATCCACACCAGTAGTGCCACCAGGAGCAATGACAAGGAGTAGATCAAGAGCACTCTTCCACAAGTTCAGCTTATGGGTCGACAAGCTCCTAGAGGAAGATCGACTAAGGACAATGGGCCAGAAGTACAAAGAAGAGTCCAAAGGCTTCTCAACAATGCAAGGAACTTCAGAGACTTGGGCTTTAGTGGCAAGAGAGGTCAGGGCCCAAAGATTCCTAACCCTACTCCAAGTCGAAGACTAGGAGCAAGGCGCGTGCATGCCACAAGGACGGCCACCTTCCATTTCTTGGCCGTGAGGTAAGTTAAGGTAAGTTTACATTCGAATATATGCCTCTTTCTGTTTTGCAGGGTAGGATCTAGTTGCTTTACATTTTTGAGTCAAGAACATTTTAGGAATAGGTCCTTTTTCGGTTATGCACTTTTGTATCTTTTCCTTTTGTGCACTTTTGTAAACTTTCCTTTTCTTTGTTTGAGTCGACCCTAGAAGGTCAAGCTGTCGAGCATATTAATAAGGCTCCTTCCAGCATTGTAGTTCGACAACCTTTTTGATTAATAAAGTGCGAATTTTCTCTTTACAAGTTTTTCTCTCAAAGAAGCTTGGGCGCTTAGAACCTAGTTGAGACCAGCCCTCCTAGCTCTAAGTTTGTGATTTATCACGAGGTTCATCACCCCTCATGTGGTTCACTTCACCCCTCCATCCAATACCAATCAGAAAACTCCTATCCAGAAGCTTAAGGTCGAGTTTCTCACCTAAACTTCTCCAAACAGCCCACGCGCATCCAAGCCTTGAATCGAGGCTTGTATCAGTTTCTCATAGCTATTTGGGTCTTAAATTTAATCACAAAATATAAAATTCAGCTAGCTTAACGTGGGTGTTGGATTCGTGTCATTATGAACTCTAAATCAAAAGTTTCAGACGATTTAGTGCGGACATGTCAAGGTTATTGGCCAGTTAAATGAGAATTCTAAACTTATCATTGGTGCTCCTTGAGTAAAGGCTTATAAATGAAGCATAACGCATGGCATCACGCCGTTTGAGATACATTGCATTACTTGGAGAATTTGTCGTAGCTCTTTCATTCTCAAATGTTGTCACAATATTCAAAATGGAGCTAGATTAACGTGGGTGTTGGATTCTTGTCATTTTGAGCTATAAATCAAATATTAGAGACGATTTTGTCCGGACATGTCAAGTTGATCACCGAGTTAAAATGATCATTCTAAACTTATCATTGGTGCTCACTGAGAAAAGGCATACAAATGAAGCATAATGCATTGTATCACGCAGTTTGGGATCGATTGAATTACTAGGAGGCTTTGTTGTAGCTCTTTCAGTCTCAAATGTTGGCACATTATTTAAAATTGAGATAGATTAACATGGCCATTGGATTCATGTCATTTGATACCCTAAATCAAATTTAAAGTCTGGACTTTTCAAGTTTATCAGCTAGTTAAAATGTTCATTCTAAACTGATCATTGGTGCTCATTGAGCAAAGTTTTACAAATTATGCATAATGCATGGCATCCAGCAGTTTGGGATAGATTAGATTACTTGGAGGCTTTATCGTAGCTATTTGGGTCTTAAATTTAATCACAATATAGAAAATGGAGCTAGTTTAACGTGGACGTTGGATTCTTGTCATTTTGAACTCTAGATCAAAACAATTTGGACGTTAGTGCGGACATGTCAAGTTGATCTGCCAGTTAAATGATAATTCTAAACTGATCATTGGTGCTCCTTGTGTAAAAGCTTATTAATGGAGAAGAATGCATGGTCTCACGCAGTTAGGGGTACATTGGATTAGTTGGAGGCTTTGTTGTAACTCATTTAGCCTCAATTGTTGTCACAATATTAAATTGAGCTAGATTAACATGGGCGTTGGATTCATGTCATTTTGAGCTCTAAATCAAATATTAAAGACGATTTAGTCCGGACATGTCAATTTCATCAGCTAGTTAAAATGATCATTATAATATGATCATTGGTGCTCACTGAGAATAGGCTTACAAAGAAGCATAGTGCATGGCATCCAAGAGTTTGGGATAGACTGGATTACTTAGAGATTTTTTGTACCTATTTGGGTCTTAAATTTAATCACAATATAGAAAATTCACCTAGCTTAACGTGGGTGTTGGATTCGTGTCATTCTGAACTCTAAATCAAAAGTTTCGGACGATTTAGTGCAGACATGTCAAGGTTATCAGCCAGTTAAATGAGAATTCTAAACTGATCATTGGTGCTCTTTGTGTAAACGCTTATAAATGAAGCATAATGCATGACATAACGCAGTTTGGGATACATTTGATTACTTGGATGCTTTGTCGTAACTCTTTCAATCTATGTCACAATATTGAAAATTGAGCTAGATTAACGTGCATGGGTGTTGGATTCATGTCATTTTGAGCTCTAAATCAAATATTAAAGGTTTATCCGAACATGTCAAGTGATCAGCTAGTTAAAATGATGATTCTAAATTGATCATTGGTGCTCACTGAGAAAAGGTTTACAAATGAAGCATAATGCATGGCATCACGCACCTTGGGATAGACTGGATTATTTGGAGGCTTTGTTATAGCTATTTCAGTCTCAAATGTTCTCACAATATTGAAAATTGAGATATTTTAACGTGGGCATTGGATTCATGTCATTTTATACTCCAAATCAAATGTTAAAGATGATTTATTGCGTATATGTTAAGTTGATTAACTAGTTAAAATGCGCATTGTAAACTGATCATTGGTGCTCATTGAGCAACGGTTTACAAATGAAACATAATTCATGGCATCACATAGTTTGGGAGAGATTGGATTACTTGGAGGCTTTGTTGTAGCTATTTCGGCCATAAATTTTGTCAAAATATAGAATATTGAGCTAGCTTAACGTGAGTGTTGCATTCATGTCATTCTGAACTCTAAATCAAAAGTTTCACACGATTTAATTCGGACATGTCAAGTTGATCGGCCAGTTAAAATGATCATTCTAAATTGATCATTGGTTCTCCTTTAGTAAATGCTTATTAATGAAACATAATGTATGGCATCATGCAGTTTGTGATACATTGGATTACATGGAGGCTTTGTTGTAGCTCTTTTAGTCTCCAATGTTGTCACAATATTGAACAATAAGCTAGATTAACGTGGGCGCTCGATACATGTCATTTTGAGCTCTAAATCAAATGTTAAACTCAATTTCAAGTTGATCAGCTAGTTAAAATGATCATTATAATATGATCATTGGGGCTCACTGAGAAAATATTTACAAATGAAGCATAGTGCATGGCATCCAGTAGATTGGGATAGATTGGATTACTTGGAAGCTTTGTTGAGCTATGTGGGTCCTAAATTTAATCACAATATAGAAAATTGAGCTAGTTTAACATGGTCGTTGTATTCGTGTTATTATGAACGTTAAATCATGGTAGTTAAAGCTTATAAACAAAGCATAATGCATGGAATCACGCAGTTTGGGAAAAATAGGATTACTTGGAGGCTTTGTCGTAGCTATTTTGGTCTAAAATCCTATCACAATAGAGAAAATTTAGCTAGCCTAACGTGGGCATTGGATTCGTGTCATTTTGAACTCTAAATCAAACATTACGGATGATTTAGTGCCTACATGTCAAGTTTATCGGACACTTAAAATGATCATTGATGATCCTTAAGTAATGGCTTATAAATGAAGCATAATTCATGGCATCACGTAGTTTGGGATACAATAGATTACTAAGAAGCTTTGTCAAGACTCTTTCAGTCTCAAAAGTTGTTAGAATATGGAAAATTGAGCTTTCTTCACGTGGGTGTTGGGTTGATGTCATTTTGAGCACTTCATCAAAAGATAAAGATGATTTAGTGCGGATATATCAAGATGATCAGCTAGTAAAAATGATCATTCTAAACTTATCATTGGTTCTCATTGAGTAAAGCCATATAAAGGAAGCACAATGCATAATATCACGCAGTTTGAGATAGATTGGATTACCCGGAGGCTTTGACGTAGCTATTTTTATTTTAAATTTTGTTACAAGAAAATTGAGCAAGCTTAACGTGGGTGTTGAATTCATGTCATTTTAAACTCTAAATTAAAAGTTATGGACGATTTTGTGCAGACATGTCAAGTTGATCGGCAAGTTATAATGATCATTCAAAACTGATCATTGGTACTCCATGATTAAAGTCTTATAAATGAAACATAATGCATAGTATCACACAGTTTGGGATATATTGGATTACTTGGAGTCTTTTTCTTAGCAATTTCGGTCTTAAATTTTGTCACAATATAGAAAATTGAGCTAGCTTAACGTGGGCGTTTGATGCGTGTCATTCCGAGATCTAAATCAAAAGTTATGGATGATTTAGTGTGGACATGCCAAATCGATCGGCGAGTTAAAATGATCATTCTAAACTGATCATTGGTACTCCTTAAGTAAAGGCTTATAAATAAAGCGTAATGCATGTCATCACGCATTTTGGGATAGATTGGATTACTTGGAGGGTTTGTCGTAGCTCTTTCAGTCTCAAATGTTGTCACAATATACAAAATTGAGCTAGTTTAAAGTGGGCATTGGACTCATGTCATTTTGAGCTCTAAATCAGAAGTTAAAGACGATTTAGTTTGGACATGTCAAATTGATCGGCCAGTTAAAATTATCATTCTAAACTAAGCACTGGTGCTCCTTGAGTAAAGGCTTATAAAAGAAGCATAATGCATGGCATAATGCAGTTTAGATATATTAGATTACTTGGGGGCTTTGTCATAACTCTTTTAGTCTCAAATGTTATCACCATATGGAAAATTGAGCAAGATTAACATGGGTGTTGGACTCATGTCATTTTGAGCTCTAAATCAAAAGTTAAAGATGATTTAGTGCGCACATTTCAAGTTGATCAGCTAGCTAAAATGATTATTCTAAACTGATCATTGATGCTTTTTGAGTAATGGCTTATAAATTAAGCATTATACATGGCATCACACATTTTGGGATAGATTCGACTACTTGGAAGCTTTGTCGTAGCTATTTTGGTCTTTAATTTTGTCACAATATATAAAATTGAGCTAGTTTAACGTGAACGTTGGATACGTGTCATTCTGAACTTTTAATCAAAAGTTACAGACGATTTAGTGTCGACATGTCAAGTTGATTGACCAGGTAAAATGATCATTTTAAACTGATCACTGGTGCTCCTTGATTAAAGGCTTATAAATGAAGCATAATGCATGGCATCATGAAGTTTGGGATACATTGGATTACTTGAAGACTTTAACGTAGCTCTTTCAGTCACAAATGTTTTCACAATATGGAAAATTAAACTAGCTTAACATCGGTGTTGTACACATGTCATTTTGAGCTCTAAATCAGAAGTTAATGACAATTTTGTGCGGATATGTCAAGTTGATCAGCTAATTAAAATGATCATTCTAAACTAATCACTGGTTCTCCTTGAGTAAAAGCTTATAAATGAAGCATAATACATGGTATCAGGCATTTTGGGGTAGTTTGGATTACTGGGAGGCCTTGTCCAAACTATTTTGGTCTTAAATTTTGTCACAATATAGAAAAATCAGCTCGTTTAACGTGGGCGTTGGATTCTTGTCATTCTGAACTCTATATCAAAAGTTACGGACGATTTTGGTTGGACATGTCAAATTTATCGGCAATTGATAATTGGTGTGCCTTGAGTAAAAGCTTATAAATGAAGCATAATGCATGGCATCACACAGTTCGGATACATTGGATTACCTGGATGCTTTGTTGTAGCTCTTTGAGTCTCAAATGTTGTCAAAATATGGAAAATTGAGCTAGCTTAACGTGGACGTTGGACTCATGGCATTTTGAGCTAAAAAAAAAAATTAAAAACGATTTAATGCGGACATGTCAAGTTGATCAGCTAGTTAAAATGATCATTTTAAACTCATCAATTGAGCTCCTTGAGTAAAGGCTTATAAATAAAGCATAATGCATGGCATCACGCATTTTGAGATTGATTGGATTACTTGGAGGCGTTGTCATAGCTATTTTCATCTTAAATTTTGTCAAAATATAGAAAATTGAGCTAGCTTAGTGTAGGAGTAGGATTCCTGTCATTCTGAATTCTAAATCAAAAGTTATGGACGATTTAGTGTTAACATGTCAAATTGATCGGCAAGTTAAAATAACCATTCTAAACTGATCATTGGTGCGCATTGATAAAAGGCTTATAAATGAATTATAATACATGACATCACACAGTTTGGATACATTGGATTACTTGAAAGCTTTATTGTAGCTCTTTCAGTCTCAAATGTTTTCACAACATCAAAAATTGATGTAGTTTAACGTGGGCGTGGCTCTTGTCATTTTGAGCTCTAAATTGAAAGTTAAAAACTATTTAGTGCAGACATGTCAAGTTGATCAGCTTGTTATAATGATCATTCTAAAATGATCATTGGTGCTCATTGAGTAAAGGCGTATCAATGAATCATAATGCATAGATGATGTAAGATTGAGTATCAATATCACAATAGGTACGGCTGTGACTCGCAAGGCCTAGAATCTCTCTTGGCTTAAGCAGGCAAGGGAACTAAAAGGAGGGGGGGTTTTGATCAAATCACACGATCAAAGGTTAACCAAGGTAGTTTGAGTCTCTCAAACTAACATGGCCGTGGCTTCAATAGAAAAGAAGTGAATCACACACTTAGTTTCTAAAGAACAAGAACAAGATTCAAAGGCAAGACTTTGAAAAAAATATTTTGTATTCAACTTTTTATTTCAATGGTGGTCTATCTTTACAATGAGGTCGTGCTGAGCTTATATAGTGCTCCTAGCAACGGTCCTAAACCTAAAAAGGAGAAAAGGAAATCATACATTTAAAATCTATGGTTGTTGGCCATTAATGTCTAATTTTGCCAACAAGGAAAGTGTAGATGCTTGTATCTTGAGAGCTTTGGGGCGAATGCAAGGTGTCTAGGTACATACTGGATGCTTTGGAAAGTCTTCAATACGTACCCAAGTTGCAAGGAATAGTGATATTGCAATCCGAACACATTAAATGCACTTCGGTCCATATATGGAAAGTCTTGGAGGAAAGGGATTCGCCTGATCCTCTGGTGGCTGGTGCATGGTAGGTTTATTTTGGGCTTCCTTAGGGAATTAATAATATCTCCTGGACACCATGTTTTGGTTTGCAAATGATTAAACCAGTTGGACATCTCACTTGCCATAAACGGCTCCAATCGGTTCATTTGAAAGCACTGATGGACCCACCTAATACAAGGCGTATTTTCACTTCTAGAAGTTCTTAAGGGAGCTCCTAGAAGTACCAAAAAGTCTCCTGGTCGCCAAAGAAATGTTTGGAGACTATCATATAAGGAAAGTTCCAAATATGGTAAGTTTCGGAAACTCCAACTTGATGTATGGTGCATGAAATTATCTGGACAAGTTTGGGGGTGAGCTCCATGTCGCCGCGTGTCCTCTGTGAGTCAGTATTATAGGCCAGGTTTGGTCTTGGCTGGCCGCTTCTTGGTTAGGCTTGAATTTATGTAGATACACCCATGTATCCCTTTGCGCGTATATGGCCGCCTTTGTGTTCCTTGGGCTGGCCGGGCCAGGCAGTTGGCCAGGGGTTGGGCCGATGACCTGATCAATATCCTCCCCCTTCGAAATTTTTTGCCCTCAAAACAGTTTGGCCTGCACATAGAGAAGGCAAGTTAATACCTTGATTTACTTGTGGGTTTAGGGCATTACCTCGGTTTATGGCCCTTATATGATTCGGATGTGGCCATGGTGCATCTGGCGGTTGCTCCCTGATAGGAAAAGAAGAAAGTACTGCTTTCCATTGCAGCTGGTTGCTTTTTTTTGCCTCCAAGGTGTTGGGTTCTCCATGGTCTCCTCTTGATTCCAAACATCGGTTTAATGTAGGAGGTGTCTCTTCTTGGTCTTTGTTGAATCCTTGCTTTTCTAGACCTTTTTCAACAACCTTTGGCAAAGACAAGTGCATTATGCTAGTATTGTACATTTCAAAATTGAAGCTCCTTTATTGCCTTAACACTTTTAGGCTTAACATTTTTTGCGTTCTACTTGTAAGCTTGTGATTAGTTGTCTAGTTGGGCATGTCTTAGCAAAGTGTCCTCTTCCTTGAGATCTATAGCATATAATTTCATCTATTTTCACATTTTTAGAGGACTTACCTGGCGTTCCCTTTCCGTGTATTTCAAGCAATGGCTTTGATGGTTGCATGTGTGCTATGGCTTGAGGCTTTCGAACTTGCTGGTCAATTTTTGGTTGAACCATCCGCTTAGCTACCTTTTGTCCTTCTAAGGTGTATGAAAACACGTTGTTATGCTCAGAGAGTTAGGCAAGCTTGGGCTTATGAAAGGGCTGCATGTTTGGTGTAGACATCTCACTCCTCAATGTTTTTGGGTGCATAGGTTGTGTGGCGATGTTTCTGCGTGTTCGGTACTTCTTCACAAACACTCTATACATTCGTGCCTTCTCTCCCCAATCAAGGACTTGTTTGTTGTATAAGGTCCGTTCATTTTCCTTCAACCACCAATTGTAGTCATCTCCAATGAGCATATCAACGACATATGAGAGATTCTCTTCTTTGGGGATGTTGTTTGAGTGCAGCCATTTTTTCATGTTGGTTTCCCATCGGAGGTATTCATCTGGGTCCTTATTATACCCTGAAAAGGTTAGAGATTTGGAATTGTAAATATATACCTAACTGGTCCGATTGCTTGATCGAGTTGGAGTGGGGTAGGTTCGCACTCGGCTTGACACAACGAAGTGGCAAGGTGTAATTGTCTTTGGTGAGCTTCTGTCAGTGGAACAGTAGTCTGGTGGCTCTGGTTCGAGTTCTTCAACTCCTGTTTCATTGTCAAAATCATATTCTGAATAGTTTTCATGCCATGTCTCATATCCATAGGAATCATCTACATCGGACAAGTCTTGGTGCCATTCATCACAATAATTGTCTTCAAAGAATTGGTAAGGAATATCTTCTTCATAATACTCCATATTTTAAATTTGTACCTTGCACGACAATAATAATAGATATCAGGCCCAAATCAACAAATAAGAAAACTACACTCTAGTGAATATATGATATTAACACATAAGTAGTAGTAAAAGGAAAATCGATACAAGTAAATATTTTGAGGTTTTTGTTTTTGTTTCTTTTGGAAAATTTTTTTAAAGCAAACTAAAAGACAATATTGTTTTTGGTTTTTGATATTTTAAATTAATGTAGGACGAAAAAACAATATTCTATGAATCTCTCTTTTTTTTAACTTTACTAGTAACTAAATTCGAAAATAACAAAATGAGTGATGCTTATATTTTTGGTTTTTTTTCCTTATGATGAACGAAATTAAGTAAACATGAAAAACAATTTTTTGAGTTGGTTTTAGATTTATATGAAAGTAAAAAAAAAAACAACAAGAATCAACAAGAAACAATGCAAATGAAGAATAAGAACAGATATATTTTTTTGGTTTTTCGATAAGATGTAAATAACAAAATGCTAAACAAAATCATAAAAGGTAAAGGATAAAGGTTGGATGAACACAACCTGGGATAGGAGCTTTTAGCTTTTATACCAAATGATGTAAGATTGAGTATCAATCTCACAAGCGGTACGGCCGTGACTCGCAAGGCCTAGAATCTCTCTTGGCTTAAGCGGGCAAGGGAACTAAAAGGAGGGGGTTTTGATCGAATCAAATGATCAAAGGTTAACCAAGGTAGTTTGAATCTCTCAAACTAACCTGGCCGTGGCTTCAATAGAAAAGAAGTGAATCACACACTTAGTTTCTAAAGAACAAGAACAAGATTCAAAGACAAGATTTTGAAAAAAATACTTTGTATTCAACTTTTTATTTCAATGGTGGTCTATCTTTACAATGAGGTCGTGTTGAGCTTATATAGTGCTCCTAGCAACGGTCCTAAACCTAAAAAGGAGAAAAGAAATCATACATTTAAAATATATGGTTGTTGGCCATTAATGTCTAATTTTGCCAACAAGGAAAGTGTAGATGCTTGTATCTTGAGAGCTTTGGGGCGAATGTAAGGTGTCTAGGTACATACTGGATGCTTTGGAAAGTCTTCAATACGTGCCCAAGTTGCAAGGAATAGTGATATTGCAATCTCAACACATTAAATGCACTTCGGTCCATATATGGAAAGTCTTGGAGGAAAGGGATTCGCCTGATCCTCTGGTGGCTGGTGCATGGTAGGTTTATTTTGGGCTTCCTTAGGGCATTAATAATATCTCCTGGACACCATGTTTTGGTTTGCAAATGATTAAACCAGTTGGTCATCTCACTTGCCATAAACTGCTCCAATCGGTTCATTTGAAAGCACGGATGGACCCACCTAATACAAGGCGTATTTTCACTTCTAGAAGTTCTTAAGGGAGCTCCTAAAAGTACCAAAAAGTCTCCTGGTTGCCAAAGAAAATTTTGGAGACTTTCATATAAGGAAAGTTCCAAATATGGTAAGTTGCGGAAACTCCAACTTTATGTATGGTGCATGAATTTATCTGGACTATTTTGGGGTGAGATCCATATCACCGCATGTCCTCTGTGAGTCAGTATTATAGGCCAGGTTTGGTCTTGGCTGGCCGCTTCTTGGTTAGGCTTGAATTCATGTAGGTACACCCATGTATCCCTTTGCGCGTATTTGGCCGCGTTTGTGTTCCTTGGGCCGGCCAGGCCGGGCAGTTGGCCAGGGGTTGGGCCGATGACCTCATCAATAGCATAACACACTTTTGGATAGATTGGATTATTTGGAGATTTTGTTGTAGCAATTTCGATCTTCAGTTTTGTCACAATATCGAAAATTAAGATAGCTTAACGTGGGTGTTGGATTTGTGACATTCTGAACTTTAAATAAAAACTTACGGAAGGATTTAATGTGGATATGTCAAATTGATCGACCAGTTAAAATGATCATTCTAAAATGATCATGCGTCCTCCTTGAGTAAAGGCTTATAAATGAAACATAATACTTGGCATCACGCATTTTGGGATAGATTGGATTAGTTGAAGGCTTTGTCATAGCTATTTTGGTCTTAAATTTTGTTACAATATAGAGAACTGAGCTAGCTTAACGTGGGCGTTGGATTTGTCTGTTCTGAACTCTAAATAAAAAGTTACGGATGATTTTGTGTAGACATGTCAAATTGATCGGCTAGTTAAAATGTTCATTCTATAATGATCATTGGTTCTCCTCGAGTAAGTGCTTATAAATGAAGCGTAATCCATGGCATCACACAGTTTGTGATACATTGAATTACTCGGAGGCTTTGTCAAGGCTTTTTCAATGTTGTCACAAACAATTGATCTAGCGTAACGTGGGTGTTGGATTCATGTCATTTTGAGCGATAAATCAAAGTTAAAGACGATTTAGTGTAGACATGTCAACTTGATCTGCTAGTTAAAATGATCATTCTAAACTGTTCATTCGTGCTCCATGAGTAAAAGCTTATAAATGAAGCATAATGCATGGCATCACACATTTTTAAATTGATTGGATTACTTGGAGGCTTTGTCGTAGCTATTTTGTTCTTAAATTTTTTAAAATATAGCAAATTGAGCTACCTTTACGAGGGTGTTGGATTCGTGTCATTCTGAACTCTAAATCAAATGATAGTTTTAGTATGGACATGTCAAATTGATCGGCCAGTTAAAATGATAATTCTAAACTGATCATTGGTGCTCATCGAGTAAATGCTTATAAATGAAGCATAATGAATGGCATCACGTAGTTTGGATACATTGGATTACTTGGAAGATTTGTCGTAGCTCTTTCAATCTCATATGTTGTCACATTATGGAAATTTGAGCTAGATTAACGTGGGCGTCGTTCTCATGTCATTTTGAGCTCTAAATCAACAGTTAAAAACGAATTACGCGGACATGTCAAGTTGATCAGCTAGTTAAAATGATCAATCTAAACTCATTATTGGTGCTCATTGAGTAAAGGCATATAAATTAATCATAATGCAGTTTGGGATATGTTGGATTACTTGGAGTCTTTGTCGTAGCAATTTGGGTCTTAATTTTTTTAACAGTATAAAAAAATTGAGCTAGCTTAACGTGGGCGTTAGATTATGGTTATTCTGAAATTTAAAGCAAAAGTTCCAGACTATTTAGAACGGACATGTCAAGTTGATCGACCAACAGAAATGATCATTATAAACTGATCAGCTAGTTAAAATGATCATTCTAAACTGATCATTGGTGCTCCTTGAGTAAAGAAAAGGCATATAAATTAATCATAATGCATAACATCACACATTTTGGGATAGATTGGATTAGTTGGAGGCTTTTTTCCGTAGCATTTTGGGTCTTAGATTTTGTAACAATATGAAAATTGAGCTAGCTTAACGTGAGTGTTGGATTCTGGTCGTTCGGAATTTTAAATAAAAAACTACGGACGATTTAGTACATACATGTCAAGTTGATCAACCAACTAAAATGATCATTCTAAACTGTTCATTGGTGCTCATTGAGTAAAGGCTTATAAATGAAGCATGACACATGGTTTCACACTTTTTGGGATATATTTGATTACTTGGATGCTTTTTCGTAGTTATTTCAATCTCAAATGTTGTAACAATATGGAAAATTGAGCTAGCTTTACGTGGGAATCGGACTCATGTCATTTTGAGCTCTAAATCAAAAGTTCAATACGATTTACTGGTGACATGGCAAGTTGATCAGCTAGTTAAAATGATCATTCTAAACTGATCATTGGTGCTCATTCAGTGAAGGCGTATAAATGAATCATAATGCATAGCATCACGCAGTTTGGGATAAATTGGATTACCTGTAGGCTTTGTCATAGCAATTTCGGTCTTAAATTTTACGACAATATAAAAAATTGAGCTAACTTAATGTGGGCATTGGATTCGTGTCATTCGGAACTCTAATTCAAAAGTTACCGAAGGTTTAGTGCGGACATTTCAAATTGATCAGCCAGTTAAAATGCTCATTCTAAACTGATCATTGGTGCTCCTTGGGTAAAGACTTATAAATGAAGCATAATGCATGGCATCGCGCAATTTGTATACATTGGATTACTTAGAGGCTTTGTTGTAGCTCTTACTGTCGCAAACGTTGTCACAATATGGAAAATTGAGCTAGCTTAACGTGGTGGGTTGATTCATGTCATTTTGAGCTCTATATCAAAACTTAAAGACGATTTAGTGCGGATATGCCAAGTTGAAAAACTAGTTAAAATGATCATTCTAAACTGATCATTCTAAACTGATCATTCTAAACTGATCATTCATGCTCCTTGAGGAAAGGCTTATAAATGAAGCATAATGCATGACATCACGCATTTTGGGAAAGACTGGATTACTTGGAGCACTTTTTGTAGCTATTTCAGTCTTAAATTTTGTCACAATATAGAAAATTGAGCTAGCTTAACGTGGGTGTTGGATTCGTGTCCTTTTGAACTCTAAATCAAAAGTAACTGACGATTTAGTTTGGACATGTGAAGTTGATCGATGAGTTAAAATGATTATTCTAAGCTGATCATTGGTGGTCCTTGAGTAAAGGCTTATAAATGAAGCATAGTGCATGGCATCACTCAGTTTGGGATACATTGGATCACTTGGAGGCTTTGTCGTAGAGTCACAATATGGAAAATTGAGCTAGCTTACCGTGGGTGTTGGACTGATGTCATTTTGAGTTCTAAATCAAAGTTAAAGACGATTAAGTGCGCACATGTCAAGGGATCAGCTAGTTAAAAATATTATTTTTAACTGATCATTGGTGCTCATTGAGTAAATGCTTATAAATGAATCATAATACATAGCATCATAGTTTAGGACAGACTAGATTACTTGTAGGCTTTGTTATAGCTATTTCGATCTTAGATTTTGTCACAATATAGAAAACTAAAGTAGCTTAACGTGGGTGTTGCCTTCGTGTCATTTTGATCTCTACATCAAAAGTTTAAAACGATATAGTGTGGACATGTCACGTTGATCAGCTAGTTAAAATGATCATTCTAAACTGATCATTGGTGCTCATTGAATAAAGGCATATAAATGAATCATAATGCATAGCATCACGCAGTTTATGATAGATTGAATTACTTGGAGGATTTGTTGTAGCAATTTCGGTCTTAAACTTTGTCACAATATAGAAAATTGAGCTAGCTTAACATGGGCGTTGGATTCGTCTCATTCTAAACTTTAAAAAAGAGTCATAGACGATTTAGTTCGTACATGTCAAGTTGATCGACCAATTAAAATGATCATTCTAAACTGATCATTGGTGCTCCTTGAGTAAAGGCTTATAAATGAAGCATAATGCATGGCATCACTCAGTCTGGGAGATTGCATTACTTCGAGGCTTTGTCATAACTACTTTCGTCTCAAATGTTGTCACGATATAGAAAATTGAGCTAGCTTAACTCGTGCGTTGGATTCGTGTCATTCAAAAATTTAAATCAAAAGTTACGGACGATTTAGTGCGGACATGTCAAGTTGGTGGACTAATTAAACTGATCATTGGTGCTCCTTAAGTAAAGTCTTATAAATGAAGCATAATGCATCACATCACGCATTTTTGGATACATTGGATTACTTGGAGGCTTTGTCGTAGGTGATTCGGTCTTAAATTTTTTCACAATATAGAAAATTGAGCTAGATTAACGTGGGCGTTGGATTCATGTCAGTTTGAGCTCTAAATCAAAAGTTAAAGACGATTTGATTCGGACATGTCAAGTTGATCAGCTAGTTAAAATGATCATTCTAAACTGATCATTGTTGCTCCTTGAGTTAAGGCTTATAAATGAAGTATAATACATGGCATCACGGATTTTGAGATAGATTGGATTACTTTGAGGCTTTTTCATAGCTATTTTGGTCTTAAATTTTGTCACAAAATAGAAAATTGAGCTAGCCAAACGTGGCTCTCAGATTCAGTTCATTTTGAACTCTAAATAAAAAGTTATGGACGATATAGTGCGAACACATCAATTTGATCAGCCAGTTAAAATAATCATTCAAAACTGATCATTTGTGCCCCCTCGAGTAAATACGTATAACGAATCAAAATGAATAACATTAAGCAGTTTTGGATAGATTGGATTACATGGAGGCTTTGTCATAGCTTTTTCAATCTTAAATTTTGGCACAATATAGAAAATTGAGCTAGCTTAACGTGGGCGTTGGATTCATTTCAGTTTGAGCTCTAAATCAAAAGTTAAAGACGATTTAGAGTGGACATGTATAATTGATCAACTAGTTAAAGTGATCATTATAAACTGATCATTGGTGCTCCTTGACGAAAGGCTTCAAAATGAAGCATAATGCACGGCATCACGCATTTGGGGATACATTGAATTACTTGTACGATTTGTTGTAGCTATTTCGGTCTTAAATATTGTCACACTATTGAGAATTGAGCTAGCTTAACGTGGGTGTTGGATTCGTGTTAGACTGAACTTTAAATCAAACCTTACGGACGATTTAGAGTGGAAATGTCAAATTGATCAGCCAGTTAAAATGATCATTCCAAAGTGATCATTGGTGCTCCTTAAATAAAGGCTTATAAATAAAGAATAATGCATGGCATCATGCAAATTGGATACATTGGAATACTTGGAGGCCTTTTCATATCTCTTTGACTCTCAAATGTTGTCACAATATGGAAAATTGAGCTAGCTTAACGTGGGCGTTGGACTCATGTCATTTTGAGCTCTAAATCAAAAGTTTAAGACAATTTAGGGCGGAAAAGTCAAGTTGGTCAGCTAGTTAAAATATTCATTCTAAACTGATCACGGGTGCTAATTCAGTAAATGCGTATACTGAATCATAATGCATAGCATCACACAGTTTCGGATTGATTGGATTACATGGAGTCTCTGTCATAGTTTTTTTATCTTAAATTTTGGCACAATAAAGAAAATTGAGCTAGCTTAACATGGCGTTGGATTCGTGTCATTCTAAACTTTAAAAAAAAGTTACAGACGATTTAGTTCGTACATGTCAAGTGGATCGACCAATTAAAATGTTCATTCTAAACTGATCATTGGTGCTCCTTGAGTAAAGGCATATAAATGAAGCTTAATGCATGGCATTATGCATTTTGGGATAGATTGGATTACTTGGAGGCGTTGTCGTAGCTATTTCGGTTTGGAATTTGATCACAATATAGAAAATTGACCTAGCTTAACTAGGGTGTTGGATTGTTTACATTCTGAACTTTAAATCAAAAGTTACAAACGATTTATTGTGGAAATGTCAAGTTGATCGACCAATTAAAATGATCATTCTAAGCTGATTATTGGTGCTCCTTGAGTAATGGCTAATAAATGAAGCATAATGCATGGCATCACGCATATTGGGATAGATTGGATTACTTGGAGGCTTTGTCATAGCTATTTCGTTCTTAAATTTTGTCAGAATATAGAAAACTTAGATAGGTTAACGTGGGGGTTGGATTCATGTCATTCTAAACTCTAAATCAAAAGTTACGGACGATTTAGTGCGGACATGTGAAGTTGATCCACCGGTTAAAATGATCATTCTAAACTGATCATCGGTGCTCATTGAGTAAAGGCGTATAAATGAATCATAATGCATATCACCATGCAATTTGGGATAGACTAGATTACTTGGAAGCTTTGTCATTACTATTTTGATCTTGAACTTTGTCACAATATAGAAAATTGAGCTAGCTTACAAGGATGTTGGATTCGTGTCATTTTGAACTATAAACCAAAAGTTACAGACGAGATAGTGCGCACATGTCAAGTTGATTGGTCAGTTAAAATAATCATTCTAAACTGATCATTGGTGCTCCATGAGTAATGGCTTATAAATGAATCATAATGCATGGCATCACACAGTTTTGTATAGATTGCATTAATTTGAGGCTTTGTCTAGCTCTTTCAGTCTCAAATGTTGTCACAATATGGAAAAACTGAGGTAGCTTAACATTGGCGTTGAAATCATGTCATTTTGAGCTCTAAGTCAAAAGTTAAAGACGATTTAGTGCGGACATATCCAGTTGATCAGCTAGTTAAAATGATCATTCTAAATTCATCATTGGTTCTCCTTGAGTAAATGCTTAAAATGAAGCATAATCCATGGCATCACGCATTTTGGGATAGATGGGATTACTTGGAGGCTTTGTCGTAGGTGATCCAATCTTAAATTTTTTCACAATATAGAAAATTGAGCTAGGTTAACGTAGGTATTGGATTTGTGTAATTTTGAACTTTAAATCAAAAGTTAAAGACAATTTAGTGCGAATATGTCAAGTTGATCGACTAGTTAAAATGATCATTCTAAACTAATCATTGGTGTTACTTGAGTAAAGGCTTATAAATGAAGCATAATGCATGGCATCAAGCAGTTTGGGATACATTGGATTACTTGGATGCTTTGTCGTAGCTTTTTCTATCTCAAATGTTGTCACAATATGGAAAATACAGCTAGCTTAACGTGGGCATTGGATTCATGTAAGTTTGAGCTCTAAATCAAAAGTTAAAGACAATTTGGAGCGGACATGTCAAGTTGATCAGCTAATTAAAATGATCATCCTAAACTGATCATTGTTGCTTCTTGAATAAAGGCTTATAAATGAAGCATAATGCATGGCATCAAGCATTTTGGGATAGATTGGATTACTTTGAGGCTTTGTCATAGCTATTTTGGTCTTTTTTGAAACAAATTAAAAATTTGAGCTAGCCAAACGTGGCTCTTAGATTCAGGTCATTTGGAACTCTAAATCAAAAGTTACGGAGGATATAGTGCGGACATGTCAAGTTGATCGGCCAGTTAAAATAATCATTATAAACCAATCATTGCTGCTCCTTGAGTAAAAGCATATAATGAATCAAAATGCAAAGCATCACGAAGTTTTGGATAGATTGGATTACATGAAAGCTTTGTCATAGCTTTTTCGATCTTCAATTTTGGCAAGATATAGAAAATTGAGCTAGCTTAACGTGTGCGTTGGATTCATGTCAGTTTGAGCTCTAAATCAAAGTTAGAGACGATTTAAAGCGGACATGTCAAGTTGATTAACTAGTTAAAATGGTCATACTAAACTTGTCATTGATGCTCCATAAGTAAAGGCTTCAAAATAAAGCATAATGCATGGCATCACGCATTTTGGGATAAATTGTACTACTTGGACGAGTTGTTATAGCTATTTTGGTCTTATATATTGTCACAATATAGAACATTGAGCTAGATTAACGTGGACGTTGGATTCGTGTCAGTTTGAACTTTAAATCAAAACTTACGGACTATTTAGTGTAGAAATGTCAAATTGATTGGCCGATTAAAATGATCATTCTAATGTGATCATTGGTGCTCCTTAAGTAATGGATTATAAATGAAGAATAATGCATGGCATCATGCATTTTGGATACATTGTACTTGGAGGCCTTGTCGTAGCTCTTTGACTCTCAAATGTTGTCAGAATATGAAAAATTGAGCTAGCTCAACGTGGACGTTGGACTCATGTCATTTTGAGCTCTAAATCAAAAGTTAAATACTATTTAGTGCGGAAAAGTCAAGTTGATCAGCTAGTTAAAATGATCATTCTAAACTTATCACTGATGCTCTTTCAGTAAATACGTCTACTGAATCATAATGCATAGCATCACGCAGTTCCGGATTGATCGGATTACATTGAGGCTTTGTCATAGCTTTTTTGATCTTAAATTTTGGTAGAATATAGAAAATTGAGCTAGATTAACGTGGACGTTGGATTCTTGTTATTCTGAAATTTAAAATCAAAACTTACACACGATTTACTACAGACATATCAAGTTGATTGACCAATTAAAATAATCATTCTAAACTGACCATTGGTTCTCCTTGAGTAAAAGCTTATAAATGAAGTTTAATGCATGGCATCACGTATTTTGGGATAGATTGGATTACTTGGAGACGTTGTCGTAGCTATTTCAGTCTGAAATTTGATCACAATATAGAAAATTGAGCTAGCTTAACGTGGGCGTTTGATTTGTTTCATTCTGAACTTTAAATCAAAAGTTACAAACGATTTAGTGTGGACATGTCAAGTTTATCGACCAATTAAAATGATCATTCTAAACTGATCATTGGTGCTGCTTGAGTAATGGCTTATAAATGAAGCATAATGCATGGTATCAAGCAGTTTGGGATACATTGGATTACTTGGATGATTTGTCGTAGCTCTTTCAGTGTAAAATATTGTCACAATATGGAAAATTATGCTAGCTTAACGTAGGCGTTGGATTCATGTCAGTTTAAGCTCTAAATCAAAAGTTAAAGACGATTTAGAGCAAACATGTCGTGTTAATCAGCTAGTTAAAATGATCAATCTAAACTGATCATTGGTGTTCCTTGGGTAAAAGCTTCTAAATGAAGCATAATGCGTGGCATTACGCATTTTGGGATAGATTGGATTACTTGGACGATTTGTTGTACCTATTTCGATCTTCAGTTTTGTCACAATATCGAAAATTGAGCTAGGTTAACGTGGGTGTTGGACTTGTGTCATTCTGAACTTTAAATAAATACTTACGGAAGGATTTAATGTGGACATGTCAAATTGATCGGCAAGTTAAAATGATCATTCTAAAGTGATCATTGGTGCTGCTTAAGTAAAGGGTTATAAATGAAAAATAATGCATGGCATGATGAAATTTGGATACATTGGAATACTTGGAGGCCTTGTCATAGCTCTTTGACTCTCAAATTTTGTCACAATATGAAAAATTGAACTAGTTTAACGTGGGCCGTTGGACTCATGTCATTTTGAGCTCTAAATCAAAAGTTAAACACGATTTAGTGTGGAAAAGTCAAGTTGAATAGGTAGTTAAAATGATCATTCTAAATTGATCGTTGGTGCTCGTTGAGTGAATGCATATAATGCATCATAATGCGTAACGTCATGCAGTTTGGGATAGATTGGATTACATGGAGGCTTTGTCATAGCTTTTTCGATCTTAAACTTTGGCACAATATAGAAAATTAAGCTAGCTTAACGTGGGCGTTGGATATGTGTTATTCTGTACTTTAAAATCATAAGTTAAAGACGATTTAGTGCGGACATATCAAGTTGATCGACCAGTTAAAATGATCATTCTAAATTGATCATTGGTGCTCTTTGAGTAAAGGCTTATAAATGAAGCTTAATGCCTGACATCACGCATTTTGGGATATATCGGATTACTCAGACACTTTTTCATTGCTATTTCGGTCTGAAATTTGGTCACAACATAAAAAATTGAGTTACCTTAACGTGGGCGCTGGATTCGTGTCATTCTGAACATTAAATCAAAGTTACACATGATTTTGTGTGGACATGTAAAGTTGTTCGACCAATTAAAATGATCATTCTAAACTGATCATTGGTGCTTCTTGAGTAAAGACTTATAAATAAAGCATAATGCATTGTATAAAGCAGTTTGGGATACATTGGATTACTGGGATATCTTTTCATAGCTCTTTTAGTCTCAAATATTGTCATAATATGTAAAATTGAGATAGCTTAACGTAGGAGTTGGATTCGTGTTAGTTTGAGCTCTAAATCAAAAGTTAAGGACGATTTAGAGCAGACATTTCAAGTTGATTAGTTAGTTACAATGATCATTCTAAACTGATCATTAGTGCTCCTTGAGTAAAAGCTTCTAAATGAAGCATAATGCATGGCATTACGCATTTTGGGATAGATTAGATTACTTGGATGATTTGTTGTAGCTATTTTGGTCTTAAATTTTGTCACAATATAGAAAATTGAGCTAGCTTAACATGGGCGCTGGATTCGTGTCATTCTGAACTTTAAAGCAAAACTTACGTACAATATGGTGTGGACATGTCAAATTGATCGGCCAGTTAAAATGATCATTCCAAAATGATCATTGGTGCTCCTTAAATAAAGTCTTATAAATGAAGAATAATGTATGCCATCATGCAGTTTGGATACATTGGAATACTTGGAGGTCTTGTCATAGCTCTTTGACTCTTCAATGTTGTCACAATATGGAAAATTGAGCTAGCTTAACGTGAGCGTTGTACTCATGTCATTTTAAGCTCTAAATCAAAAGTTAAAGACGATTAAGTGCGGAAAATTCTTGTTGATCAGCTAGCTACATGATCCTTCTAAACTGATCATTGGTGCTCATTGAGTAAATTCGTATAATGAATCGTAATGCATAGCATCACATAGTTTGGGTTAGATTGGATTACATAGAGGCTCATAGCGTTTTTGATCTTAAAATTTGGCACAGTATAGAAAATTGAACTAGCTAAACATGGACAATGGATACGTGTTATTCTGAACTTTAAAATAAAAAGTTACAGACGATTTATTGCAGACATATCAAGTTGATTGACCAGTTAAAATGATCATTCTAAATTGATCATTCGTGCACCTTAAGTAAACGCTTATAAATGAAGCGTATTGCATGCCATCACATTTTTTTGGGATAGATCAGAATACTTGGAAGCTTGTCGTAGATATTTCGATTCAAAATTTGGTCACAATATATAAAGTTGAGCTAGCTTATGTGGGAGTTGGACTCGTGTCATTCTGAAATTTAAATCAAAAGTTATGGACGATTTTATGTGGATATGTCAAATTAATCGGACAAATAAAATGATCATTTTAAAGTGATCATTGGTGCTCCTTGAATAAAGTCTTATAAATGAAGCATAACGCATGGCATCACATTGTTTGGACACATTGGATTACTTGGAGGCTTTGTAAGAGCTCTTTGAGTCTCAAAGTTTGTCACAATATGGAAAACTGAGCTAGCTTTATGTGGGCGTTAGACTCATGTCATTTTGAGCTCTAAATCAGAAGTTAAATACGATTTAGTGTGTACATGTCAAGTTGATCAGCTAGTTAAAATGATCATTCTAAACTGATTATTGGTGCTCATTGAGTAAAGGTGTATAAATGAATCATAATGCATAGCATCACGCAGTTTGGGATAGAATGGATTACATGGATGCTTTTTCATAGCTCTTTCAATCATAAATTTTGGCACAAAATAGAAAATTGAGCTAGCTTAACATGGACGTTGGACTCGTGTCATTCTGAACTTTAAATCAAAAGTTACAGACGATTTTGTGCAGACATGTCAAGTCGATCGACCTGTTAAAATGATCATTCTAAACTTATCATTGGTGTTCCTTTAGTAAAAGGTTATAAATGAAGCATGATGCATAGCATCATGCAATTTGGGATAGATTGCATTAGTTTGAGGCTTTGTCGTAGCTATATCAGTCTCAAATGTTGTAACAATATGAAAAATTGAGCAAGGTTAACGTGGGGGTTGAACTCATGTCATTTTGAGCTATAAATCAAAAGTTAAAGGTTATGTAATGCAGACATGTCAAGTTGATCAGTTAGTTAAAATGACCATTCTAAACTGATCATTGGTGCTCATTGAGTAAAAGCTTATAAATGAATCATAATGCATAGCATCACGCAATTTGGGATAGATAGGATTACAAGGAGGGTTTTTCATACCTACTTTGATCTTAAATTTTGGCAAAATATAGAAAACTGAGCTAGCTTAACTTGGGCGTTGGATTCATGTAATTTTGAACTTAAAATAAAAAGTTACAAACGATTCTGTGCAGGCATGTCATGTTGATTGACCAGTTAATATGATCATTCTAAACTGATCATTGGTGCTCCTTGAGTAAAAGGTTATAAATGAAGCATGATGCATAGTACCACACAGTTTGGGATAGATTGCATTACTCTCAGGCTTTGTCGTAGCTCTTTTATTTTCAAATGATGTCACAATATCAAAATTGAGCAAGGTTAACGTGGGTGCTGAACTCATGTCATTTTGAGCTCTATTTCAGAAATTAAAGACTATGTAGTGCAAACATGTCAAGTTGATCAGGTAGTTAAAATGATCATTCTAAAGAGATCATTGGTGCTCCTTGAGTAAAAGGTTATAATCGAAGCGGGATGCATAGCATCACGCAATTTGAAATATATTGTATTACTTTGATGCTTTGTCGTAGCTATTTCGGTCTTAAAGTTTTTCATAATATTGAAAATTGAGCTAGCTTAACGTGGGCGTTGGATTCGTCTCATTCTGAACTTTAAATCAAAAGTTATAGATGATTTAGTGCGGACATGTCAAGTTGATCGACCAGTTAAAACGATCATTCTAAACTGATCATTGGTGCTCCTTGAGTAAAAGGTTATAAATGAAAGGTTATAAATGAAGCATGATGTATAGCATCATGCAATTAAGGATAGATTACATTACTTTGAGGCTTTGTCGTATCTCTTTCAGTTTCAAATGTTGTAACAATATGAAAAATTGAGCAAGTTTAACGTGGGCGTTGAACTCATGTCATTTCGAGCTCTAAATCAGAAGTTAAAGACTCTGTAGTGAAGACATGTCAAGTTGATTAGCTAGTTAAAATGATCATTCTAAACTGATCATTGGTGCTATTGTCATAGCTAGATTGGATTACTTAGAAGCTTTTGTCGTAGCTATTTCAGTCTCAAATTTTGAACAATATAGAAAACAGAGCTATCTTAATTTGGGGGTTGGATTTGTGTCATTCTGAACTTTAAATCAAAAGTTACAGATGATTTCATGCGGACATTTCAAGCTGATCGACCAGTTAAAATGATATTCTGAACTTATCATTGGTGCTCATTGAGTAAAAGCTTAAAAATGAAGCATAATGTATACCATCACGCAGTTTGGGATAGATTGCATTAATTTAAGGCTTTGTTGTAGCTCTTTCAGTATCAAATGTTGTCACAATATGGAAAATTGAGCTAGGTTAACGTGGGTGTTGAACTCATGTTATTTTGACCTCTAAATCAAAAGGTAAAGACGATTTAGTGCGGACATTTCGAAATGATCAACTAGTTAAAATAATCATTATAAACTGATCATTGGTGCTCATTGAGTAAATGCGTATAAATGAATCATAATGCATACCATCACGCAGTTTGGAATAGATATGATTACCTAGAGACTTTTTTATAGCTATTTCGATCTTAAATTTTGGCACAATATAGAAAATTGAGCTAGATTAATGTGGGCGTTTGATTCGTGTTATTCTGAACTTTCAATGGTTTAATTCTTGTGAAGTGAAATCTCCACCTCCATCAGATATTAAAATCTTGATTGTACAATCTGATATTTTTTCGATCATCGCTTTGAACTTCTTGATCATTAAGAAGGTCTCAGATTTTTGTTTTAGGAAGTATTTCCAACACATGTGAGTATAGTCATCCAAAAACAACATAAATAACAGCTTCCATCAAGCGATTTGTGTTGCATCAGTCCACATACATCTCTATGCACAATCTCAAGCTTTTCTCTTGTCGTAGTTTGAGATTCTTTTGGGAAACTTTTGCGTGATTGCTTTCCTAGATTACACACCTCACATACTTTCTTGTTGACTTTAAACTTTGGTAACCCATTTACCAAATCTTTGTTTTGCATTTGTTGCAACCGTGTGTTGCCTACATGACCAAGTCTCTTGTGCCATGTGTTCCATTTCCTCTTGCTCACTTGTATTCATGGCTTCTCCTTGTATGGAATTTAACTTGGTTCTGAAGCTCTTGTGAGTCACTGGAATATCCATAATCTTCTTTCCATTTGCATCTAGAATGATGCATCTCTTGTCTTTAAAACATACTCGATAGCCGTTCGAAATAATTTGAGGAACTCTCAACAACTTTTTCTCCAAACCAGGCACCAAGAAAACGTTTTTGATGACTTTCTTGCCATAACTTGTTATGACGGTAATATCTCCTTTACCGGCTGTCATACTATTTCTCCGTTTCGACTTTGATCCGAACCTTGATACGTCTATCGATCTTGGAAAAGTATCTCTCTTCTTTCGTCATATGATTAGTGCACCGACTGTCTACTAACCAAATTTCTTCTCTTAATGTTGTTATTGCTTCTTCACTTGCATTAAACAACATGTGGTCTTCACCCAAGTCTTCCACTTCAAAACTAACATGCGCTCTTTCTTTTTTCGTTGAGCAACACACATTTGAGTAGTGGCAAATCTTACCACAATTGTAACACTCCTTGTTACTTCTTTTATTCTTTTCATGATTGTTTTCTTTCGGTTTCTTCCAACACTCGTTTTTTGTGTGATTGCTTTTCTTGGAAAACTCACACCACTTCTTGCCTTGATTGACACGGCTCTTGGTGTTGTCTCGTTTGAAACCAGATTTGCTTCCTTTTGCTCGAGCATTAAATGCTCCTTCATTATTGTTTTCTTCTCTTGCAGCCACTCTTGCTTCATGTGCCTTCAGAATACCGATTAGCTCTGTCATTATTAGTGAAGTCAAATTGCTAGTTTGATCGAAAACGCTAAAAATTCTATCGAACTTGGCTGGTAGAGAGATGAGTATCTTCTGTATGAGTTAATAGTTGTTTTTTTTTTCACCATGATAAGTTAATTGATTCTCCAAAACAACTAATTTATCGGTGAATGTCTTAATGTCATCGCTATAGACATCTTCAAATTTTCGTACTCCCTACGCAATGATTGAAGTTTAAACAATCGGACTTGAGGAGAACCTTGATACTCCCTACGAAATGATTGAAGTTTAAACAATCGGACTTGAGGAGAACCTTGATACTCAGCCTTCAATGCATCCCATGCCTCTTTTGATGTTGATGATGCCGCAATGCCTGAGAATATTTGATCAATCACGGCAGTTTGCAAAATTCGTATCATTCGACATCGCTTCTTCTCTAACCAAATTTTCCCTTGCTGTTTCAGTGGTGTCTTGTTCTAGTACCGGTTCCGATTCGACCGGCACGCCTTCTTCAACCACATACCAAAGTTTTCTAGTCCTAAGAATGGTTGCCATCTTAATGCTCCAGAAGTTGTACTTCTTTCCATCAAATATAGGGATCAGTTGATGTGAAGAACGTTGCATAGTCTCGGCTTATCTTGCGATTAACGTATGCGATATCTTCTTGTTGTTTTTGTTCTTGCGATGAGTTGTAAATTAGTGCTTTCTCATTTTTCCTCTTCAATCATAAGGCTCTGATACCATGTTGGTGTTTGTAAGGTTTTTACGGTTATGAAGAAAAATAAGAGTATAGATTAAAAGTAATCAAACTTTTATTAACTTGATTGTATTACACTCAAAACTTGTTGTTGTGAAGACTAGACTCGATCTATTTTTTATACATAGCGAAAAGACACAATTTGAAACAACACGACTCTATATTTGAAAGGACGCAACTCATTGTGTTGAAACAACATGACTATATAATTTAAAAAACACAACTATACGAATTGATAAATCATGACTCTTAATTAGTAACTAATTTATACTAATATAACTTTGTATTATACGAGATTTGATTATACTTCAACATAGTAAAGGCATATAAATGAAGCATAACGCGTTGCATCACACAGTTTGGATACATTGGATTACTTGGAGGCTTTGTCGTAGCTCTTTGGGTCTCAAATGTTGTCACAATATGGAAAAAATTGAGCTAGCTTAACGTGGGTGTTGGACTCATGTCATTTTGAGCTCTAAATCGGAAGTTAAAGACGATTTAGTGCAGACATGTCAAGTTGACCAGCTAGTTACAATAGTCAATGTTGCTCATTGAGTAAAGACGTATGAACGAATCATAATGCATAGCATCACGGAGTTTAAGATAGATTGGATTACATGGAGGCTTTTCATAGCTATTTCGATGTTAATGTTTTGCACAATATAGAAAATTGAGCTAGCTTAACGTGCCCATTGGATCCATGTCATTCTGAACTTGAAATACAAAAGTTACAGACGATTTAGTGCGGACATGTCAAGTTGATCGACCAGTTAAAATGATCATTTTAAACTTATCATTGGTGCTCCTTGAGTAAAAGCTTATAAATGAAGCATAATGCATAGCATCACGCAGTTTTGGATAGATTGCATTACTATGAGGCTTTGTCGTAGCTCTTTCAGTCTCAAATGTTGTCACAATATGGAAAATTGAGCTACCTTAACGTGGGCATTGAAATCATATCATTTTGAGCTCTAAATCAGAAGTTAAAGACGATTTAGTGGAGAAATGTCAAAATGCTCAGCTAGTAAAAAATGATCATTCTAAATTGATCATTGGTGCTCATTGAGTAAATGTGTATAAATGAATCATAATGCATATCATCACGTAATTTGGGATAGATTGGATTACATGGACGCTTTGTCATAGATATTTTGATCTTAATTTTTGGCACAATACAGAAAATTGAGCTACATTAACGTGGGTGTTTGACTCATGTCATTTTGAGCTCTAAATCAAAAATTAAATACAATTGAGTGCGTACGTGTCAAGTTGATCAGGTAGTTAAAATGATCATTCGAAACTCATCATTGGTGCTCATTGAGTAAAGGCGTATAAATGAATCATATTGCATAGCATCATGCAATATGGAATAGATTGGATTATATGGAGGCTTTTTCATAGCATCACGCAGTTTGGGGTAGATTGGATTACTTGGATGTTTTTTATAGCTATTTTGATTAAATTCTGTCACAATATAGACAATTGAGCTAGCTTAAAGTGGGTGTTGAATTCATGTCATTGTGAAATTTAAATTAAAAGTTACGGACGATTTAGTGTGGACATGCGAATTGATCAGCCAGTTAAAATGATCATTGTAAACGAATCATTGGTGCTCCTTGCGTTAAAGCCTATAAATGAAGGATAATGCATAGCATCATGCAGTTTGGGATAGATTGCATTACTTTGACGCTTTATCGTAGCTCTTTCAGTCGCAAATATTGTCATATAATGGAAAATTGAGCTAGCATAATGTGGGAATTGAACTAGCATAACGTGGGAATTGAACTCTTGTCATTTTGAGCTCTAAATCAGAAGTTAAAGACGATGTAGTGTAGACATGTCAAGTTGATCAGCTAGTTAAAATGATCATTCTAAACTAATCATTGGTGCTCATTGAGTAAAGGCATATAAATCAATCATAATGCATAGCATCACGTAGTATAGGATAGATTGGATTACATGGAGGCATTGTCACAGTTCTATTATTATCAAATGTTGTCACAATATGGAAAATTGAGCTAGCTTAACGTGGGCGTTGAATTCATGTTATCTTGAGCTCTAAATCAGAAGTTACAAATGATTAAATGTAGACATGTCAAGTTGATCAACCAGTTATAATGATCATTCTAAACTTATCATTGGTGCTCATTGGGTAAATGCGTATAAATGAATCGTAATGCATAGCATCACGCATCTTGTGATAGATTAGATTACATGGAGGCTTCTCATAGCTATTTCGATCTTAACTTTTGTCACAATATAGAAAATTGAGCAAGCTTAATGTGGGCACTGGATTCGTGTCATTCCGAATTTTAAATCAAAAGCTACGGACGATTTGGTGTGGACATGTCAAATTGATCAGCCAGTAAAAATGCTCATTCTAAACTGATCATTGGTGTTCCTTGAGTAAAAGCTTAAAAATGAAGAATAATGCAAAACATCACACAGTTTGGGAAAGATTGGATTACTTGGAGGTTTCTTCATAGCTATTTTGATCTTAAATTTTGTCACAATATAGAAAATTGAGCTAGCTTAACGAGGGCGTTGGATTCGTGTCATTCTGAACATTAAATCAGTAGTTACAAATGATTTAGTGTGGACATGTCAAATTGATCGGCCAGTTAAAATGATCATTTAAAAGTGATCATTGGTGCACCTTGAGTAAAAGCTTATAAATGAAACATAATCCATAACATCACGAAGTTTGGATACAACGGATTACTTGGATGCTTTGGCGTAGCTCTTTGAGTTTCAAATGTTGTCACAATATGGAAAATTGAGCTACCTTAAAGTGGGCGTTGGACTCATGTCATTTTGAGATCTAAATTATAAGTTAAATACGATTTAGTGCGGACATGTCAATTTGATCAGCTAGTTAAAATGATCATTCTAAACTGATCATTGCTGCTCTTATTGAGAAAAGGAAGATAAATGAATCATAATGAATAACATCCCATAATTTGGGATATATTGGATTACATGGAGGATTTTCATAGCAATTTCCATTTTAAATTTTGGCACAATATATAAAATTGAGCTAGCAGAACGTGAGCGTTGGATTCGTGTCATTTGGAATTTTAAATCAAAAGTTACAGACGATTTAGTGCGGAAATGTCAAGTTGATCGACCAGTTAAAAGGATCACTATAAACTGATCATTGGTACTTCTTGAGTAAAAACTTATCAATGAAGCATAATGCATAGCATCACGCAGTTTTGAATAGATTGCATTACTATGATGCTTTATAGTATCTCTTTCAGTCTCAAAAATTGTCACAATATGAAAAATTGAGCTAGCTTAATATGTGCGTTGAACTCATGTCATTTTGAGCTCTAAATCAGAAGTTAAAGAAGTTTTAGTGTGGACATGTCAAGTTGCTCAACTAGTTAAAATGATAATTCTAAACTGATCATTGGTGCTCATTGAGTAAATGCATATAAATGAATCATAATGCATAGCATCACGCATTTTGGGATAGATTGGAATACATGGATGCATTGTCATAGCTATTTCGATCTTAAATTTTTGTACAATATAGAATACTAAGCTAGATTAACATGGGCATTGAATTCGTGTCATTCAGAACTTTAAATCAAAAGTTACTGACGATTTAGTGCGTACAAGTCAAGTTGATCGAGCAGTTAAAATGATCATTCTAAACTGATCATTGGTTGGCCTTGAGTAAAGGCTTATAAATGAAGCATATTACATATCATCACACATTTTGGGATAGATTGGATTACATGGATGCTTTTTCATAGCTATTTTGGTCCTAAATTTTGTCATAATATAGAAAATTGCGCTAGCTTAACGTGGGCGTTGGATTCGTGTCTTTCTGATTTTTAAATCAAAAGTTACTGACGATTTAGTATGGACATGTCAAATTGATCGCTCAGTTAAAATGATCATTGTAAAGTGATCATTGGTGCTCCTTGAGTAAAGCTTATAAATGAAGCATGATGCAATACATCACGCAGTTTGGATACAATAGATTACAGATGATTTAGTGCAGACATGTTAAGTTGATCGACCAGTTAAAATGATCATTCTAAGCTGATCATTGGAGCTCAATGAGTAAAAGATTATAAATGAAGCATGATGCATAGCATCACGTACTTTAGGATAGATTGCATTTCATTGAGGCTTTGTCATAGCTCTTTGATTCTCAAATGTTTTCACCATATGGAAAGTTGAGCTAGCTTAACGTAGGCGTCGAACTCATGTCATTTTGAGCTCTAAAATAGAAGTTAAAGACGATTTAGTGCGGACATATAAGGTTGATCAACTAGTTAAAATGATCATTCTAAACTGATCATCGGTGCTCATTGAGTAAATGCGTAAAAATGAATCATAATGCATAACAAAACACAGTTTGGGATAGATTGGATTACATGGAGGCTCCGTCATATCTATTTCGATCTTAAATTTTGGCATAATATAGAAAATTGAGGTAGGTTAACGTGGGCGCTGGATTTGTGTCATTCCGAACTTTAAATCAAAAGTTACGGACGATTTAGTGTGGACATGTCAAATTGATCAGCCAGTTAAAATGATCATTCTAAACAGATCATTGGTGCTCCTTCTGTAAAAGCTTATAAATAAGAATAATGCATAGCATCACGCAGTTTAGGATAAATTGGACTATTTGGAGGATTCGTCATAGCTATTTTAATCTTAAATTATGTTAGAATATAAAAAATTGAGCTAGTCTAACATGGGCGTTGGACTCGTGTCATTCTGAACTTTAAATCAAATGTGGCAAATGATTTAGTGTGGACATGTCAAATTCATCGGTCAGTTAAAATGATCATTTTAAAGTGATCATTGGTGCTCCTTGAGTAAAAGCTAATAAATGAAGCATAATCCATAGCATCACGCAATTTCGATACAACGGATTACTTGGATGCTTTGGCGTAGCTGTTTGAGTCTAAAATGTTGTCACAATATGGAAATTTGAGCTAGCTGAAATGGGCGTTGGACTCATGTCATTTTGAGATCTAAATCATAAGTTAAAGACGATTTAGTGCGGATATGTCAAGTTGATCAGCTAGTTAAAATGGTCATTCTAATCTGATCATTACTGCTCATTTAGAAAAGGCGGATAAATGAATCATAATGAATAACATCCCATAATTTGGGATAGATTGGATTACATGGAGGATTTGCATAGCAATTTCCATATTACATTTTGGCACAATATATAAAATTGAACTAGTTTAACGTGAGCGTTGGATTCATGTCATTTGAAACTTTAAATTAAAAGTTACAGATGGTTTAGTGCATAAATGTCAAGTCGATGGACCAGTAAAAAGGATAATTCTAAACTGATCATTGGTGCTGCTTGAGTAAAAGCTTATCAATGAAGCATAATGCATAGCATCACGCAGTTTTGAATAGATTGCATTACTATGACGCTTAGTCGTATCTCTTTCAGTCTCAAAAATTGTCACAATATGGAAAATTGAGCTAGCTTAACATGGGCGTTGAACTCATGTTATTTTGAGCTCTAAATCAGAAGTTAAAGACGTTTTAGTGCGGACAAGTCAAGTTGATCAACTTGTAAAAATGATCATGATAAACTAACAATTGGTGCTCATTTAGTAAATGCGTATAAATGAATCATAATGCATAGCATCACGTATTTTGGGATAGATTGGAATACATGGATGCATTGTCTTATCTATTTCGATCTTAAATTTTGGCACAATATAGCAATTTAAGCTAGTTTAACATGGGCATTGGATTCGTGTTGTTCTGAACTTTAAATCAAAAGTTACAGAGAATTTAGTGCTTACAGCTCAAGTTGATTGAGCAGTTAAAATGATCATTCTAAACTGATCATTAGTGCCCCTTGAGCAAAAGCTTATAAATGAAGCATAATGTATAGCTCACGCAGTTAGGGATAGATTGGATTACTTGGAGGCTTCATCATAGATATTTTGATCTTAAATTTTGACAATATAGAAAATTGAGCTAGCTTAACGTGGGCGTTGGATTCGTGTCATTCTGAACTTTAACTCAAAAGTTACAAATGATTTAGTGTGGACATGTCAAATTGATCCGCCAGTTAAAATGATCATTTTAAACTGATCATTGGTGCTCCTTGAGTAAAAAAGCTTATAAATGAAGCATAATCCATAGCATCACGTAGTTTGGATACAACGAATTATATGGATGCTTTGGCGTATCTCTTTGAGTCTTAAATGCTGTCACAATATGGAAAATTAAGGTAGCTTAAAGTGGGCCTTTGACTCATGTCATTTTGAGATCTAAATCATAAGTTAAAAACGATTTAGTGCGGACATGTCAAGTTGCGGCTAGTTAAAATGATCACTCTAAACTAATCATTGCTGCTCATTATGAAAAGGCGGATAAATGAATCATAATGCATAACATCCCATATTTTGGGATAGATTGGATTACATGGAGAATTTACATAGCAATTTCTATCTTAAATTTTGGCACAATATACAAAATAGAGCTAGCTTAACGTGAGCGTTGGATTCATGTCATTTTAAACTTTAAATCAAAAGTTATAGACGATTTAGTGCGGAAATGTCAAGTTGATCGACCAGTTAAAATGATCATTCTAAACTGATCATTGGTGCTCCTTGAGTAAAAGCTTATCAATGAAGCATAATGCATAACATCACGCAGTTTTGAATAGATTGCATAACTATGACGCTTTTTTGTATCTCTTTCAGTCTCAAAACTTGTCACAATATGGAAAATTGAGCTAGCCTATCATGGGCGTTGAACTCATATCATTTTGAGCTCTGAATCAAAAGTTAGAGACGTTTTAGTGCAGACATGTCAAGTTGATCAATTAGTTAAAATGATCATTCTAAACTGATCATTGGTGTACATTCAGTAAATGCGTATAAATGAATCATAATGCATAGCATCACACATTTTGGGATAGATTGGAATTCATGGATGCATTGTTATAGCTATTTCGATTATAAATTTTGCCACAATATAGAAAATTAAGCTAGGTTAACATGGGTGTTGGATTCGTTTCATTCTGAACTTTAAATCAAAAGTTACAAACGATTTAGTGCTTACAGGTCAAGTTGATCGAGCATTTGAAATGATCATTGTAAACTGATCATTGGTGCTCCTTGAGTAAAAGCTTATAAATGAAGCATGTATAGCATCACGCAGTTTGGGTTAGATTGGATTATTTGTAGGCTTCATCATAGCTATTTTGATCTTAAATTTTCATAATATAGAAAATTGAGCTAGCTTAACATGGGCGTTGGATTCTTGTCATTGTGAACTTTAAATCAAAAGTTACAAATGATTTAGTGTGGAGATGTCAAATTGATCGGCCAGTTAAAATGATCACTTTAAAGTGATCGTTGGTGCTCCTTGAGTAAAAAAGCTTATAAATGAAGCATAATCTATAGCATCACGCAGTTTGGATACAATGGATTACTTGGATGCTTTGGTGTAGCATTTTAATATCAAATGTTGTCACAATATGGAAAATTAAGGTAGCTTAAAGTGGGCGTTGGACTCATGTCATTTTGAGATCTAAATTATAATTTAAAAACGATTTAGTGCGGACATGTCAAGTTGTGGCTAGTTAAAATGATCATTCTAAACTAATCATTGCAGCGCAATAAGAAAAGGCGGTTAAATGAATCATAATGCATCACATCCAATATTTTGGGATAGATTGGATTATATGGAGGCTTTTTCATAGCTATTTGGATTTTAAATTCTAGCACAATATAGAAAATTTAGCTAGCTTAACGTAGGTGTTGGATTCATGTCATTCTGAACTTTAATTCAAAAGTTACAGATGATTTAGTCCGTAAATGTCAAGTTGATCGACCAGTTAAAATGATCATTCTAAACTGATCATTGGTGCTCCTTGAGTAAAAGGTTATAAGTGAAGCATGATGCATAGCATCACTCAGTTTGTGATAGATTACTTTGAGGCTTTGTCATAGCTTTTTCAGTGTCAAATGTTGTCTCAATATGGAAAATTGAGCTAGTGTAACGTGGGCGTTAAACTCATGTGATTTTCAGCTGTAAACCAGAAGTTATAGACGATTTAGTGTGCACAAGTTGATCAGCTAGTTAAATAGATCATTCTAAACTGATCATTGGGTCTCATTCAGTAAATGCATATAAGTGAATCAAAATGAATAGCATCACGCAGTTTGGGATAGATAGGATTACAATGAGGCTTTGTCATAGCTATTTCGATCTTAAATTTTGGCCGAATATAAAATATTGAGCTAGCTTAACGTGGGATTTGGATTCATAACATTCGAAATTTTAATTCAAACGTTACAGACGATTTAGTGTGGACATGTCTAATTGATCGGTAAGTTAAAATGACATTCTAAAATGATCATTGGTGCTCCTTGAGTAAAGGGTTATAAATGAAGCATAATGCATGACATCATGCAGTTTCGATAAATTGGATTACTTGAATGCTTTGTCATAGCTCTTTGATTCTCAAATGTTGTCACAATATGGAAAATTGAGATAGGTTAACGTGGATGTTGGACTTATGTCATTTTGAGCTCTAAATAAGATGTTAAAGACGATTTAGTGTGGACATGTCAAGTTGATCAGCTAGTTAAAATGATCATCCTAAACTGATCATTGGTGCTCATTGTGTAAATGAGTATAAAGGAATCATAATGCATAACATCAGGCATTTGGGATAGATTGGATTATATGGAGGCTGTTTCATAGCTATTTCAATCTTAAAGTTTTGGCGCAATATAGAAAATTGAGCTAAATTTACGTGGGCGTTGGATTCGTGTCATTCTGAACATTAAATCAAAAGTTATAATCCGATTTAGTGCGGACTGTCAAGTTGTTCGACTAGTTAAAATGATCATTTTAAACTGATCATTGGTGCTTCTTTAGTAAAAGCTTATAAATGAAGCATAATGCATAGCATCACTCAGTTTGGGATAAATTGCTTTACTTTGAGGCTTTGTCGTAGCTATTTAAGACTCAAATGTTGTCAAAAAATGGAAAATTGAGCTAGCTTAATGTGGCTGTTGGACTCATGTCATTTTGGGCACTAAATCAGAAGTTAAATATGATTTAGTTTGGATATTTCAAGTTGATCAGCTAGTTAAAATGATCATTCTAAAATGATCATTGCTACACATTGAGTAAATGCGTATAAATGAATCATAATGCATAACATCACGCAGCTTGGGATAGATTGGATAACATGGAGGCTTTTTCATTGCTATTTGGATCTTAAAGTTTGGCACAATATAGAAGATTGAGCTAGCTTAACGTGGGCGTTGGATTTGTGTCATTCTGAACTTTAAATCAAAAGTTACAGACGATTTAGGGTGGACATGTCAAGTAGATGGAACAGTTAAAATGATCATTTTATAATGATCATTGGTGCTCCTTGAGTAAAAGCTTCTAAATGAAGCATAATGCATAGCATCACGCAGTTTGGGATGGATTGCATTACTTTGAGGTCTTGTCATAGCTCTTTCACTCTTAAATGTTGTCACTTTATAGAAATTGAGCTAGTTTAATGTGGGCGGTTGATTCGTATCATTCCGAACTTTAAATCAAAATTTATGGACGATTTAGTGTGGACATATCAAGTTGATGAGGTAGTTAAAATGATCATTCAAAATTGATCATTGTTGCTCCTTGTGTAAAGGCTTATCAATGAAGCATAATGCATGGTATCACGCAGTTTGGGATACATTGGATAACTTGGAGGATTTGTCGTAGCTCCTTTTGTCTCAAATATTGTTACAATATGTAAACTTAAGCCAGGTTAACGTGGGCGTTGGACTCATGTCATTTTGAGCTCTAAATAAAAAGTTAAGGAGGATTTAGTGCGGACATGTCAAGTAGCTCAGCTAGTTAAAATGGTCATTCGAAACTGATCATTAGTGCTCATTGATTAAAGGCGTATAAATGAAGCATAATGCAGTTTGGGATATATTGGATTATTTGGAGGCTTTGTCATAGCTATTTCGATCTTAAATTTTGTCACACTATAGAAAATTGAGCTAGGTTAACGTGCACGTTGGATTCGTGTCATTCTGAACTCTATACCAAAAGTTACGGCTGATTTAATTTGAATATGTCAAATTGATCGGCCAGTTGAAATGATCATTCCAAACAGATCATTAGTGCTCCTTGAGTAAAAGCTTATAAAGGAGGCATAATCCATGGCATCACACAGTTTGGGATGGATTGCATTACTTTGAAACTTTCTCTAGTTCTTTCAGTCTCAAATGTTGTTACAATATGGAAAATTGAGCTAGCTTAATGTGGGCGTTGGACTCATGTCATCTTGAGCTCTAACTAAAAATTTAAAGATGATTTAGTGTATACATGTCAAGTTGAGCAGCTAGTTAAAGTGATCATTCTAATTTGATCATTGGTGCTCCATGAGTAAAGGCTTATAAATGAAGCATAATACATGGCCACACGCATTTTGGGATAGATTGGATTACTTGAATGATTTTTCGTAGCTATTTCCGTATTAAATTTTTTCTCAATGCCGAAAATAGACATAACTTAACGTGGGCATTGGATTCGCGTCATTCTGAACTTTAAATCAAAATTTACGGACGATTTAGTGTGGACATAAAAATTGATCGGCCAGTTAAAATGATCATTCTAGATTGATCATTGGTGCTACTTGAGTAAAGGCTTATAAATGAAGCATAATGCATGGCATCACGCAGTTTGGGATACATTGAATTCCTTTGTGGCTTTGTCGTCGCTCTTTTAGTCTCAAATGTTGACACAATATGGAAAATTGAGCTAGCTTAACGTGGGCATTGGAATCATGTCATTTTGAGCTCTAAATCAAAAGATAAATACGATTTAGTGCAAACATATCAAGTTGATCAGCTAGTTAAAATGATCCTTCTAAACTGATCATTGGTGCTTATTCTGTACATTCTTATAAATGAATCATAATTCATGGCATCACGTAGTTTGGGATAGATTGGAGTACTAGGACGCTTTTTCATTGCTATTTCGATCCTAAATTTTGTCACAATTATAAAATTGAGCTAGCTTAACATGTGTGTCTGACTAGTGTGATTGTAAACTCAAAATCAAAAGTTACGGACAATTTAGTGAGGACATGTCAGTTGATCGGCCAGTTAAAATGATCATTTCAAACTAATCATTGTGCTCCTTGAGTAAAGGCTTATAAATGGAGCATAATGCATGGTATCATACAGTTTGTGATAGATGGCAACCTTGATGCTTTGTCTAGCTCCTTCAGTCTCAAATTTTGTCAGAATATGGAAGATTGAGCTATCTTGTCTAGCTCTTAACATGGGCGTTGGATGCATGCCATCTCGAGGTCTAAATAAAAAGTTAAAGATGATATAGTGTGGACATGTCAAGTTGATCTGTTAGTTGAAATGATTATTCTAAACTTATCATTGGTGCTCCTTGTGTAAAGGCTTTTAAACGAAGCATAATGCATGGCATAACACAGTTTGGGATACATTTGATAACTTGAAGTATTTTTCTTAGCTCTTTTTTGTCTCAAATATTTTCACAATATGAAAAATTAAGCTAGGTTAATGTGGGCGTTGGATTCATGTCATTTTGAGCTCTAAATCAAAAGTTAAAAAGGATTTAGTGCAAACATGTCAAGTTGCTCAGCTAGTTAAAATGATCATTCTAAAGTGATCATTAGTGCTCATTGAGTAAAGGCGTATAAATGAAGTGTATTGCATAGCATCACGCTGTTTGGGATATATTGGATTATTTGGAGCCTTTGTCATAGCTATTTCGATTTTAAATTTCTTCACAATACAGAAAATTGGCTAGCTTAACGTGGGCATTGGATTCATGTCATTCTGAACTCTAAATCAAAAGTTACGTACGATTTAGAGTGGAGATGTCAAATTGATCAGCCCGTTATCATTTTAAACTGATCATTGGTGCTCCTTGAGTAAAGTCTTATAAATGAAGCATAATCCTTTGCATCACGCAGTTTGGGATAGATTACATTAGTTTGGGGCTTTGTCTAGCTCTTTCAACCTCAAATGTTGTCACAATATGGAAAATTGAGCTAGCTTAATTTGGGCATTGGATTCATGTCATCTTGAGCTCCAAAAAAAAAGTTAAAGACATTTTAGTGTGGACATGTCAAGTTGAGCAGCTAGTTAAAGTGTTAATTCTAAACTGATCGTTTGTGCTCCATGAGTAAAGGCTTATAAATGAAATATAATGTATGACATCACTCATTTTGAGATAGATTGGATTACTTGAGGTTTTTTCATAGCTATTTTAGTCTTAAATTTTGTCACAGTTATAAAATTGAGCTTGCTTAACATGTGTGTTGGACTTGTGTGATTTTAAACTCAAAATCAAAAGTTACGGATGATTTAGTGCGGACATGTCAGTTGATCGGCTAGTTAAAATGATCATTCTAAACTGATCATTGGTGCTCCTTGAGTAAAGGCTTATAAATGAAGCATAATGCATGGCATCACGCAGTTCGGGATAGATAGCATTACCTTGATGCTTTGTCTAACTCTTTCAGTCTCAAATGTTGTAAAAATATGGAAAATTGAGCTATCTTAACGTGGGCGTTGAATGCTTGCCATCTTGAGGTCTAAATTAGAAAGTTAAAGATGATATATTGTGGACATGTCAAGTTGATCTGGTAGTTAAAACGATTATTCTAAACAGATCATTGGTGCTCCTTGTGTAAAGGCTTTTAAATGAATCATAATGCATGACATCATGCAGTTTGGATTACATTTGATAACTTGGAGGATTTGTCGTAGCTCTTTTTGTCTCAAATGTTTTCACAAGATGGAAAATTAAGCTAGGTTAATGTGGGCGTTGGACTCATGTCATTTTGAACTCTAAATCAAAAGTTAATAAGGATTTAGTGCGGACATGTCAGGTTGCTCAGCTAGTTAAAATGATCATTATAAACTGATCATTAGTACTCATTAGTGCTCATTAAGTAAGGTGTATAAATGAAGTGTATTGCATAGCATCACGCTGTTTTGGGATATATTGGATTACTTGGAGGCTTTGTCATAGCTATTTAGAACTTAAATTTTGTCACAATATAGAACATTGAGCTAGCTTAACGTGGGCATTGGATTCCTGTCATTCTGAACTCTAAATCAAAAGTTACGAACGATTTAGTATGGACATGTCAAATTGATCGGCCAGTTAAAATGAATATTTTAAACTGATCATTGGTGCCCTTAAGTAAAGGCTTATAAATGAAGCATAATCCATGGCATCACGTTGGGATAGATTGCATTACTTTATGGCTTTGTCTAGCTCTTTCAGCCTCAAATATTGTCACAATATGGAAAATTGAGCTAGCTTAATTTGGGCATTGAATTCATGTCATCTTGAGCTCTAAATAAAAAATTAAAGACAATTTAGTGTGGACATGTCAAGTTGAGAAGCTAGTTAAAGTGATCACTCTACACTAATCGTTTATGATCCATGAGTAAAGGCTTATAAATGAATCATAATGGATGGCATCATGTATTTTGAGATATATTGGATTACTTGGAGGTTTTGTCTTAAATTTTGTCACAATATAGAAAATTGAGCTAGGTTAACGTGCGTGTTGGATTCGGGTCACTCTGAACTCTAAATCAAAATTTACGGAAGATTTAGTGTGGACATGTAAATTGATCGGCCACTTAAAATGATCATTCTGGACTGATCATTGGTGCTACTTGAGTAAAGTCTTATGAATGAAGCGTAATGAATGGCATCACATTGTTTGGGATACAATGGATTACTTAGAGGCTTTGTCGTAGCTATTATAGTCTCAAATGTTGTCACAACATGGAAAATTGAGCTAGCTTAACGTGTGCGTTGGAATCATTTCATTTTGCGCTCTAAATAAAAAGTTAAATCGATTTAGTGCGGACATGTCAAGTTGATCATCTAGTTAAAATGATCATTCTAAACTGATCATTGGTGCTCCTTCTGTACAGGCTTATAAATGAAGCATAATGCATGTCATCAGCTAGTTTGAGATAGATTGGAGTATTAGGAGGCCTTGTCATATCTATTTCGATCTTAAATCTTGTCACAATTAACAAATTGAGCTAGCGTATAACATGGGTGTTAGATTCGTGTGATTTGAAACACTATATCAAAAGTTACGGATGATTTGGTGTGGACATGTCAGTTGATCGGCCAGTTAAAATGATCATTCTGGAATGATCATTGGTACTCCTTGAGTAAATTCTTATAAATGAAGCATAATGTATGGCATCACGCAGTTTGGGATACATTGGATTCCTTTGAGGCTTTGTCATAGCTCTTTTAATCTCAAATGTTGTCATAATATGGAAAATTGAGCTAGCTTAATGTCGACGTTGGACTCATCTCATTTTGATCTCAAAATCAAAAGTTAAATACAATTTAGTGCGGACATGTCAAGTTGATCTGCTAGTTAAAATGCTCGTTCTAAACTGATCATTGGTGCTCCTTTTGTACAGGCTTATAAATGAAGCATAATTCATGGCATCATGCAGTTTGGGCACCAGATAGTCTGGCCAGCCAGAAGACCAAAATGGCCGACCAGAAGACCTGTCCGAGACAGCTGGGCCATTTGGAGCGTCTGCCGGGCCAAGCGGTACTGCCGGCCCTACGGTCAACCTTGCTGGCGGAGAGGCCCAAATGGGGGCGACGTGACTAACACCGCCGGCCCAGCTAGTGACACCTCCGGACCACCAATCGATCTGGCCAACTCCGATTTCAACTCGACAAGCTCTACACACGGTCCAGCTGGCTCAAGCGATCATACGACCATTTCCACCTCTACACAAGGAGACTCGGATCAAATCAGCTACTAGCTTTAAGTCATGAACATAGATGAAGTCTCTACATCAGTGGTGCCACCAGGAGCCATGATAAGGTGCAGAACAAGGGCACTCTTTCACAAGACCAGCTTGTGGGTAGACAAGCTCCTAAAAGACCAAAGACAAGGAGCATTGGGCCAAGAGTGCAATGACGAATCCAAGGGCTTCTCAACATTTCAAAGGACTCCAGAGACTTGGGCTCTCATGGCAAAAGAGTTCAAGGCCCAACACTTCATAACCCTACTTCAAATTGAAGAGTGAGCTAGTTAAAATGATCATTTTAAACTGATCATTAGTGCTCATTGAGTAAACGCATATAAATGAAGCATATTGCATAGCATCACGCTATTTGGGATATATTGGATTACTTGGAGGCATTCTCATAGCTATTTCGATCTTAATTTTTGGCACAATATAGAAAATTGAGCTAGCTTAACGTGGTCGTTGGATTCATGTCATTCTGAACTCTAAATAAAAAGTTACGGACGATTTAGTGTGACATGTCAAATTGATCGACTAGTTAAAATGATCATTCTAAACTGATCATTGGTGCTCCTTGAGTAAAAGCTTATAAATAAAGCCTAATCCATGTCATCGCACCGGAAAGTAGAGATGCAACTCTTAAGTGACTTCAAGGATCTCTTCCACCTTTCTGTCCAGGCTCAACAACACATCAAACGCAAGAGCCAAGACATACTGATGAGGACATCAGGTCGTACATCCAGCCAGGTGACCAGACTGGCCGACCAGGAAGCTTGCCCGAGACAGCAGGACCATCTGGCGCGCCTGCCGGACCAGACAGTATCGCCGGACCTTCGACCTATAGGACCAGGACCGGTCAACATCGCCGGCGGAGAGGCCCAAGCTTCCGGCACACTTGGTGGGGACGTGAATGACACCGCCGGTCCCCCTGATGACACCGCCGACTCCGGGATCAACTTAGCCGGTCCTGAAGTCATTCCGGCCAGTACCGCGCACAATCCAGCCGGTACAGGCCATCCAGCCGAGTACACGCACACTTCCACTTCTACACAAGAGGGCTCGGACCAAATGAGCTACCAGCTCCAGGACATGCACTTAGAGGAAGTATCTACACCAGTGGTACCTCCAGGAGCAATGGCAAGAAGCAGATCAAGAGCACTCTTCCACAAATTCAGCTTATGGGTCGACAAGCTTCTAGAGGAAGAGCAGCTAAGGACAATGGGCCAGAAGAGCAAATTAGAGTCAAAAGGCTTCTCAACAACACAAGGAACATCAGAGACTTGGGCTTTAGTGGCAAGAGAGGTCAGGGCCCAAAGATATTTAACCCTACTCAAAGTCGAAGACTAGGAGCAAGGCGCGTGCATGCCACAAGGACGGCCACCTTCCATTTCTTGGCCGTGAGGTGAGTTAAGGGAAGTTTACATTCGAATATATGCCTCTTTCTGTTTTGCAGGGTAGGATCTAGTTGCTTTACATTTTTGAGTCAAGAACATTTTAGGAATAGGTCCTTTTTTCGATTATACACTTTTGTATCTTTTCCTTTGTGCACTTTTGTAAGTTTTCCTTTTCTTATTTGGGTCGACCCTAGATGGTCAAGCTGTCGAGCATATTAATAAGGCTCCTTCCAGCATTGTAGTTCGACAACCTTTTTGATTATTAATAAAGTAGAACTTTTTCCCTACGAGCTTCCTCTCAAGAGAGACTTGTGCGCTTAGAACCTAGTTGAGACCAGCCCTCCTAGCTCTAAGTTTGTGATTTATCACGAGGTTCATCACCCCTCGTGTGGTTCACTTCACCCTTCCATCGTTTACCAAACAGAAAACCCCTATCCAGAAGCCTAAGGTTGAGTTTCTCACCTAATCTTCTACAAACAGCCCACGCGCATACATCCTTGAATCAAGGCTTGTATCAAAGTTTCATTCAAAAAAATCAAAAAAATCAAACCGAGTGCATCTAGATTCTATGTGCATCACTAGGGTCTAGATTCATCCTTTTTCTTGCAACTTCATTTTTACTTTTGTTAAAAGGATATTTTCCATTATTAAGTAAGTTAAACCAAAAACAAAAAAAACAAGAAAATCAAGAAAATCGACCAAAAAAAGAAATCTAGGAGATTTGTATTAATTGCTAAGATTTGAAACATTAATTGTTAAAATCTTTCCTTTTTTCTAATTTTTCCTTTTCTATTTGCATCTTCTTCTATTATAAAAGAAAACCCTCCTAAAGAATTCTTAGGAACACCTTGTTTTTCTTCTTGTAGCACACGATAACTAAAGGAAATCAAGATGCAACCGAGACCATGATGGCCATTTTCATCACCCTCCAAACACAACTCGCATCCATCGGCGATAGGCTGGAGCTTGTGGAGCAGCCGGTGAGATTCCAGGCCATAAGGCACGTGAGGGCTGACCAAGACCCTGCTGAAGGTCCTGATCACCCTAGGAAACGCCCAGAACAGGAGAAGCCCCAGCTGGATGGAGATGAGGACCCACAACCTCATGGTTATCACCCTAGGCCGAGAGGAGCAATGGCTACGAGCCCTATGGTCATCACCAGAGACCAAGGATGCCCCCTAGACATCATGAGGATGGAGATGACTACGCCTACAATCGGGTAAACAATCATGATGTGAAGCTAACACCTCCTAGTTTTGCAGAAAAAGTAGACCCCAAAGCCTATCTAGATTGGGAAAGGAGGAGGATGGATCGTGAGACTTTTGACCGTATGATGGGGACATCAGGTCGTATGGCCGGCCTGGAGACCAGACAGGCCGACCAGGAAGCTTGCCCGAGACAGCCGGGCCATTTGGCGCGTCTGCCGGCCCAAGCGGTACCGTCGGGCCTTCGACCAGCCAGGCCAGACCGGCCAACAATGCCGGCGGAGGGGCCAAAACCTCCGGCCCAACTGGTGGCGACGTGGATGACACCGACGGTCCAATTGGTGACGCCGCCGGCTCCGGGATCAACTTGGCCGGCTTAGATGACATTCCGGCTAGTACTTCGCACAGTGCAGCCGGTACAGCAGATCCAACCGAGTGCACCACCATTTCAACATATACACAGGGAGACTCAGACAAGATAAGTTACCAGCTTCAAGACATGCATCTAGAGGAAGTCTCTACACCATTGGTGCCACCAGGAGCAATGACAAGGAGCAGATCAAGAGCACTCTTCCACAAATTCAGCTTGTGGGTCAACAAACTCCTAGAGGATGATCGACGAAGGACATTGGGGCAAGAGTGTAAAGAAGAGTCCAAAGGCTTCTCAACAATGCAAGGGACTTCAGAGACTTGGGCTTTAGTGGCAAGAGAGGTCAGGGCTCAAAGATTCCTAATCCTACTTGATACAAGCCTCGATTCAAGGCTTATATGCGTGTGAGCTGTTTGGAGAAGGTTAGGTGAGAAACTCGACCTTAGACTTCTTGGATATGGGTTTTTGGTTTGGTATTGGATGGAAGGGTTAGGTGAACCATACGAGGGGTGATGAACCTCGTGAAAATCACAAACTTAGAGCTAGGAGGGCTGGTCTCGACTACATTCTAAGCGCACAAGTCTCTTTTGAGAGAAAGCTTGTTGGAAGAAAGTTCTACTTTATTAATATATAAAGGTTGTCGAACTACAATGCTGGAAGGAGCCTTATTAATATGCTCGACAGCTTGACCTTCTAGGGTCGACTCAAAGAAAGAAAAGGAAAGTTTACAAAAGTGCACAAATGGAAAATGTACAAAGGTGCATAACCGAAAAAGGACATATTCCTAAAATGTCCTTGAATCAAAAATGTAAAAAATCTAGATCCTACCCTGCAAAACAGAAAGAGGCATATATTCGAATTGAAAATTACCTTTCTTACCTCATGGGCAAGAAATGGAAGGTGGCCGTCCTTGTGGCATACACGCGCCTTGCTCCTAGACTTCGACTTGGAGTAGGGTTAGGACTCTTTGGGCCCTGACCTCTCTTGCCACTAAAGCCCAAGTCTCTGAAGTCCCTTGCATTGTTGAGAAGCCATTGGACTCTTCTTTGCACTTCTGGCCAACTGTCCTTAGTCGATCTTCCTCTAGGAGCTTGTCGACCCATAAGCTGAACTTGTGGAAGAGTGCTCTTGATCTGCTCCTTGTCATTGCTCCTGGTGGTACCACTGGTGTAGAGACTTCCTCTAGATGCATGTCCTGAAGCTGGTAGCTTATCTGGTCCGAGTTTCCTTCTGTAGATGCTGAAATGCCCATGTACTCGGCAGGATCGGCTGTACCGGCTGGACTATGCGAGGTGCTGGCCGGAATGCCTTCTGGACGAGCCAAGTTGATCCCAGAGTCGGTGGCATCACCAATGGGACCCACGGTGTCATCCACGTCACCACCAGTTGTGCCAGAGGTTCGGGCATCTCCGCCGGCAATGCTGATCGGTCCGGTCCTGTTGGTCGAGGGTCCGGCGGTACCGCTTGGGCCGGCAGACATGCCAAATGGCCCGGCTGTCTCGAGCAAGCTTCCTGGTCGGCCACTTGTCTCCTGGCCGGCCATACGACCTGATGTCCCCATCATCCCCTCCCTCTTCAGTAGGTTTTGACCTCAAAACTGGTTCATCTGCATGGAAAGGGGCTAAGTCAGTTATGTTGAACGTGTTGGACACATTAAACTCACCTGGGAGCTCGATCCGGTAGGCATTGTTGCTGATCCTCTCCAGAACTCTGAAAGGTCCATCTCCTCTTGGTGCTAGCTTGGAACTCCTTAGGTTAGGGAACCTCTCCTGCCGTAGGTGTAGCCACACCCAATTGCCTGGTTGAAAGATCACCTCCTTTCTTCCCTTGTTAGCATGGGTCACGTACTGCCCGGTCCTCTTCTCCAAGTTCTCTGCTACCTTCTGGTGTAACTTCCTTATGAACTCTGCCTTGGATGCTCTCTTGAGGTTGGTCATTTCTGCTGGTGGCAGTGGCGTTTGCTCCAATGGGGTGAGAGGATTGAAGCCATATACCACTTCAAATGGTGTCTTCTTGGTTGCTGAGTGCACGGCTCGATTGTAAGCGAACTCTATGAATGGCAGGCACTCCATCCAAGTCTTGAGGTTCTTCCCTAGTGTAGTCCTGAGAAGAATTGATAGTGTCTAGGTGACAACTTCAGTTTGGCCATCGGGTTGAAGATGGCAGGTGGTAGAGAAGAGTAGCTTCGTGCCTAGCTTCCTCCAAAGGGTCCTCCAGAAATGGCTGAGGAACTTGGTGTCCCTGTCTGACATGATGGTCCTTTGCTCTCCATGAAGCCGTACTATCTCACTGAAAAACAGCTCGGCTGTTTCCGTGGCATCGTTGACATTGGCACACGGAATGAAGTGTGCCATCTTGGAGAATCTGTCCACCACTACAAAGATTGCATCCTTATGGTTGATCTTGGGCAGACCTAGAACGAAGTCCATTGAGATTTCCACCCATGGATGTGTAGGTATAGGCAGTGGGAGATACAACCCGTGAGGGTGCACTCGGGACTTCGCCTTTTTGCAAGTGATGCACCTTGCACAATGGGCTTCTACTGACCTTTTGATGTGTGGCCAGTAGAAGTGCTCCTTGACCACTGCTAGAGTCTTGTCGACACCAAAGTGGCCCATGAGTCCTCCTCCATGAGCTTCTCGGATGATAAGCTCTCGTAGTGATCCTTGTGGTATGCACAGCCTTCTTTCTCGGAACAAGAATCCCTCATGGATGTAAATTTGCCATGACTCCCTGTGCCACACTCCTTGTAGCTCTCAGCAAGTCAGGATCATCATTGTATAGGTCCTTGATGTGCTCGGATCCTAGGACCTTGCTGCCAAGTCTCCAATGCTCGGACAAGGGCATAAAGCTCCTTGTCGTAAGTGGGGTAGTTCAGTGAGGCACCTAGCTTCTCACTGAAGTATACCACTGGCCTCCCTCCTTGGGTTAGCACTGCTCCTATGCCTATTCCAGAGGCATCACACTCCACTTCAAACGTCTTGTTGAAGTCGGGCAGGACTAGAACTGGTGCATGTGTAAGGCTGTCCTTCAAGGCCTGGAATGCCTTCTCCTGAGCTTCTCCCCAGCTGAATCCCACGTTTTTCTTCACTACTGCCGTCAATAGTGAGGCAATACTGCTGAAGTTGGGCACGAATCTCCTGTAGAAGCTGGCCAGTCCGTGGAAGCTCCTCACTTGGCTGATGTTGCTTTGTGTTGGCCATTCTTGTATGGCTCGAATCTTCTCTTCATCAACCTGTAGGCCCTGTGAACTTACAACAAAACCTAAAAAGAAAAGTTTATCAGTACAAAAGATGCACTTCTTGAGATTGGCATAAAGCTCTTCTTGTCGAAGGGTTTTAAGTACCATCTCAAGATGTGTGAGGTGTTCCCGTAGGCACTTGCTATAAAATAATATATCATCAAAGTAAACCACTACAAACTTACTGATGTACGTCCTAAGAACTTGGTTCATAAGGCGCATGAAGGTGCTTGGGGCATTAGTCAAGCCAAATGGCATGACTGTCCACTCGTAGAGCCCTTCCTTTGTCTTGAAAGCAGTCTTCCACTCATCACCTTCCTTCATCCTGACCTGGTGGTATCCACTCTTGAGGTCTATCTTGGAGAAGACCATGGCTCCACTCAGCTCATCTAGAATGTCATCCAGCCGTGGTATCGCATGCCGGTACTTGACTGTGATGTTGTTGATTGCCAGGCAGTCCACGCACATTCACCAAGTCCCATCCTTCTTGGTCACTGGTAGCACTGGCACGGCACATGGACTGAGGCTCTCTCAAACATCGCCTTTCTCCAGGAGCTCCTTGACTTGCTTCTCAAGCTCCTTAGACTCCTCTGGACTCATCCGGTAGGCTGGCCGGTTGGGCAGAGCTGCTCTGGGCACTAGATCGATCTGGTGTTCTATGCCACGTAAAGGAGGCAAGCCTGCTGGTATCTCCTCTGGAAACACATCCTGGAACTTATTGAGTAGAGTTGCTACTTCAGGAGGTAGCTCTACCTGTTCCTGTTCTATACTCAACATTTCTTTGAAGACCATTAGTAACATTAAATCCTTCGAGGCTAAAGCTCTCCGGACATGGCTTGGTTGAATAAGAAAATTAGACTTGATAAGTTTCTTTTCCTTACTCATTTGGAGTTGTAGCTCGTGTACCTGGGCAGGTGTAAGAGGAGCCAAGCTGACCTTTCTTTTGTCATGCACAAAAGTGTAGAGATTGGCTCGCATCATGCCTGGTCTCTTTGTCAAACTGCCATGGCCTTCCTAGCAGAAGATGGCCAGCTTGTATGGGCACCACGTCGCACACGACTTGGTCTTGGTACTTGCCCACACTGAATGGCACAGTGACTTGCTCATGGATTTTGAGCTCCACTTTGTCATCCAGCCATCTCAGTCTA